>JBAMIB010398405.1:0-10199 GCA_037177415.1 Kaempferia rotunda | reverse complement strand
CGCTCGCCCTAATGCTTCGATCTCTTTCAATTTATGACACTGCTTGAGTGTTTTTAAAATAAGTGGAACATTTTGTTAGCGTTACTGTGCTTAAAATGACGCTCATCCCCATCCGTCTCTTAGTAGTTACTACTGCGACAGTAACGTAAAGGAATTATTGCGAATAATTCCTCGCCGTAATGATTACAACATTCAAGTAATAAAAGAGGAAGAAGACGGGAAGAAAGATCAAGGGCAGTGAGAATAGATCACGAGAGGGATATGGGTTGTGATATTCCTAGGAGGGTTCCATTGCGGTGATCTTCCATGGGCAACAGTGAGCATTTAATGGAGCAGCAAGTTCTTCACCAATTTTCTTCTCCAAGTAGCCGACGGTGGATGGAACATGACCCATGTCGAGTAGCACAGACACTCTGAATTAGTTCGTCGAACGGAGCACAGCTAGTGTCGATGGGCATGTGTACTCATGGCAGACATGAGACTTTAAATGTTGGCCTTCAATTCTTTATTTTCGCTCGTTTTTGCACCATGTCAAAAGAAATACATTAGAGCAGTCCTGCTAAATAAGAAAGTATCAAAACAAAATACAAAAAGATGATAACATGAAATATATGCATATAAAATGGGACAACATATGCATCAAACTATGATAAATCCCCTATATGAAATCCACACATCACTTATCTCGAGTAAAGAGCATATAATAGCTGACTTAATAGTTGACTAAAGTTACCATCAATCAACTCAATCTACTTGAGGTCTTGATTGAAGCTCTGGAATTAACCTCGACCATTGACTATGACAATGAGCCAAATTTGGTAGTAAAGATCGTGGGTCTACTTGTCAATATATCATGGTGTTAATGGGTGGAGAATACGGAGAATAGAATTTGTTTGCTTATAATGGAGGGAGATGGTAAGAACAAAATGTGAAAAAAGAGTGATAGGCGGGGATAATGAGGATTAAGACTTAAGAGGCTAAGTGAGCAATCAGGAAATAGGCGATAAAAGGCGAGTTAAAGAAGAGGATGAGAGGTCCATGATATTAAAGGTGGCTTGCATGAGACTAGGCGGTAAATGTTGGTGGAAGATAGAGGAAGTGGAAAAAAGAGAATCAACCATTAAATGATGATTTGGAAAAAAGGTCATGCGCTGACCCGGGCATCCCACACGGCCAGCCCCACAGCTGTTTGTAGAGAGGTAAACCAGGAAACTTCCCCAGAAATCAACTCTTGCTTGATTTGGCAATTCTACCATGTGGTGGCCAACTCAGCCAAGCCCGGGGGCAAAATAATTCTAAATGATGGATGAAGTGACAGGTGATCTGTGAGCTGCTACTCAATCCATTAGTTAATGGTGGAAGGGGTGGATGCTTAGAGGTGAAGGAGCATTTTAAGAGAAGGTGGATTATCATACTAAATTAAGAATTCAACATTAATACCAATTGATAAAACCCAAGATAACTATTTCACATATAAAAAATTACAAGTCTTGCATAAAGAAAATATTCAAAAGTTTAATTTAAACCTACTTCATCCTGTCATGCTTACTTGGTGAACTTCAACTAATTCTAAATTGACTTTTACTCAACAAACATCAAATATTTTATGAGATAATATCAAAACTTAAATTCAACATCTCAAATATAACTCAATAATAAACATCTATAACAATCAAATATTAATAAAAATATTTTTAATTAATATATTTATATTTAAAAAGTGTTGAAATTGTATCGTGTCAATACAATACCAAAATAATATTATTCCAATTATAATTGAAACTTCGGCACGGTTCGAAATTTTAAACCTCAGACAAAATTAATAGAATTCCAAAAAGAAGCCATGGACAAGCTACACCTCAAGTATAACCAAAGAAGTTCACCAAGAATTTCCTTATAGCTATTTCTAGAACATGATCTATAGGTATCAATTTATAGAAAAGATTATTTTTTTCACATTTCTCAAAATGATATGCTTCTTTGATTGATTTACAAATTGCAGCATGGGATAGAATAGCCAAAAATCTAAGTATCTATGGTGTGGGGGTATATATGATCATATAATTGATGAAATCTGAATTGTTGCGGAAAAAATAAAAAAAAAATAATTTAGTATAAAATGTGACAAATGTTGTTCAATCACAATAAGGATATATATTATGTTTCATGAAATAAAATAACACAATATGAATAATGAATTGTAAATTGAATTAATTAGATTAATAATATTATTAGCAAGTTTAACTAAATATATTAATAAAAGTACCATGAGTATCTAAATTTCATTAGTTATTATTTTCTCAAATAGATTATTATTTAACATTCAATATTAGTTTAATTAAGCAGGAGTTTGGTGACAATATTATCAAGAGATATTATAACTCTTGAATCATGATCAATATTGAATGAAGAAGAAATGGATGAAGTGCTTAGTTTACATTCACATGAAACAAACTTATTTTAATGATCTCGCAACAAATATTAGGTGGTGAGTCAGTGAAACATTTAAGTTAAAATTTACCAGAGCAACAATAATGACTATCTCTTTCACATGCATGCCTTCACTAGTATTCAAACAAAGACAGGGATAGACTTGGTTGATTTTGTCAAAATTGATCTTGTTTGGCAAATCTCAATAAAGTATATCCTCTTTATTCATGATTTGATAAGTTTTTAATCAATTTAATCTATTTTCTAGTGTAGTTAGTAATTTCTTTGAAACTCTACTTTCTTTAAATTTAACCATTGCTTTATAAGAGATAACAAACTTCTCAAGAAAGATTGAATCAACCTTTGCGGATATCGATCTAATTCGGACAATCCATATCAACTATTTGAACAATGTATTGGACTATCATACACTAGGAGGAAGTATTTCTCAAAATCCTTCAAATGAGGATTAGCGTTTTCAATACTCAATTCTAGTGTCTTTGGTAACTATATAGCAAGCAGTTTCTTGGCTTTTTGGTTGGGATCGTTTTCTATCTCTAAGAGTTAAGTTCTTGATGGTTAACTATCTTAACTAAGTTTTCCATCACTAAATGACTCTTTCATCATTTTGTGTTTTAAAAATCTTGTATTCCTACTTTATCATGAGCTTCATAATTAAAAAAAAAAGGCATATAGGCCTCTCCGTGTACAAACTATTATAACATGGAGCATGATACTCGGTAAAATTTCATAATCTAGAATTTTTTTTTTTGTGCAGATTTTTCATTCAGAATTTTGGATCAGACGGTTGTTCCCTTTTTGACATCTTCACTTTCTTTTAAGCCGCCGCATGATGCAAATACAAGTACCATGAAAGCAAAAGCAGGGAAAAACAATCTTGCTGATGATGTTATCATGAATTCAAGGAACCTTTCATCTACTCTCGAGAAGCTATATCTATTGGAACAAAAACTTTATAAGGAAATAAAGGTACACTGGAAAAGCTTTTTTTAGAAAAGATTTCCCAAGGGGAAAGTAGATTAGCTCAACTCAATAGAGCCATTGAATTTTGTATTAAACAATCTTTTATTTGAGCAAATAAGCAAAACTCCACCAATTTGCAAGAACACAAAAAGTTTATTGTGAGTAGAATACTTTGATGCTCTCAAGACTAGATTTTTTTTCTTGCCAAAAAATCCATTTAATTCAGTTACTCCTTCAAAATGACCTTAGAATTTCATAATCATTAAAATGTTGCACTTAAGTTTTCATTCTCTTGTCATTTAAATCCCTTCCAACCATTTATATGGTTAGTGCCTTACGTAGTAAACATGTGGCATTATTTGTTGGACTTGTAAACTTGACACATAATTTAATCCATTAGATGAAGTAACAATATTGATGGCTAAGGGGAAAAGTGATCATCATTATCAAGCCATATTGTCCCAACTACTTAAAGTCAATTTCATGAATCTTATCCCTTTGTTAAATTCTATGTAAGACAACCTAGCTTAGGAAAATTAAGATTCATGTTTATTGGTTCAAATAAATATTTATGCTCACTTTCTGAGTGTAACATAACCTAAACCATTTATCATACGGGCTTGGAATTGATATTGATGGTTTTCTTAGAAAGCTATAAGTGCTTGAAAACTTTGGGTATAATTTGATGATTTTGACACTCTGTGCATTTTGAAAAAGGTGATTGATTCCAAGGGGTAAAATGAAAATTTCCTTCCTTTAACTTAACCCTACATTATGTTGGGACTAAATTATTAGGAGACTAACAATCATCAAAGTTGAGAAAACAATTTGAGTGGTAAATGTTATCATTTTAATTAATTCATTAATAGCTTTGATACTTTCACTTACAAGGAAAATATATTATCACCCACCTTTTAAACAACTAATCAGATGAATGTTGATAAGAAATGCCAACATAAGATACAAGACACTAGTATTTACTTATCTAGTGATGTTTTCATGTACTTTTTTGGCTTGTCCATTTATATATCATGCTAGTTTCCATGTTTGTTGGTCCACATTGATAGAAATTTGGCAATGCCATAGAATTTAAAGGGAAAGCAATGTGAACATCACCAACCAGTGAATTGACACGTGCTTGCTTGAATATGCAAGATGTAACAAGGAAATGAAAGGCGTAATGTGTAAAAAGAGAATTTACATGGAGAGTCAGCAAGAAGAAATCCTGTTTCATTAGCTAATATAACTTGATAAAGAGATGCCCTAATCAGTAGTCACCTTGAGTGCCTCAAGTTGAGCTAGCAAACAAGCCCACTGCAATAACTGTGCTCTTTGATATTTCTAATCTCTTCTAATGCACCTTTACTATAAGAAAAATAAAACATGTGTTGTAATGGTGGATGTTTATGTAAGACTTTGTTGATTCTTTATACCTGTTGGAAATTCCTAGGCTGACTTCTTTTAATTCACATTCAGCACATTTTGAAAGCCATCTTGTTTCTTGACCTTTAAATGACTTTATGTATCTTACATTGTAAGAGCTGTGTCTAATTTTTCCCAAATATTGACACTTTGTGCAAGTTATTCGAGTAATTGTTTTCTAAAAATGTCCTATTAACTTGTGCATGAAAAATGCTTGTACATTTAATAATGCATTTCAATTATTTAACTAAACCACTAGTCTTGATGTATCAACGTCAAAACATTTTATGAAACCTTCAGCAGTTGCATGTCTGAATCCATGCCAAATTTGGAAGCCAATAATTGCTTGTTTTTAGTTAATCTTCTTTCACACAGTGGATAGTTTAAAAAGTTCAGCTAACAGTTAGTAAATGCATTCTTTGTTGCTTCATCATTCCTCTTTATGGGCATCTCTATTAAATTTTCTAGGTGGTTGTTCTAGGAGGAAGAAAAACTTCGAATCATCTATGAAATGAGATACAAACAACTAAAAGCTTTGAGTGATAGTGGAGCAGACTCCTCTAAGATTGAAATGACTCAAATTTCAGTAAGAAAACTGCAGACAGAAATCAGTGTCATTGTTAGATCTATCAATTCCATTTCAAACAGAATGCACAAGATCAGAGATGAAGAACTGCAACCTCTACTTACTGAATTAGTGCGAGGGTATGCCTAAAGCTTTGTTGTGATTCTTTTTGTCACTCATGTTTTATTACCAATTAGAATTTTAGCACAACTAAGTTAAAGGATCAATTGTTAAATCTATTCCGTACTTTATAACTTTAACAAATCAATCGTGTACTTTTAAAAAATCACCAATCTGTCATCTACTTGCAAAAATCACTCTGTCATACTTTGTCATGTACTTTACACCTAAAAAATCATCCCGTACTTTTAAAATTAACAAACTATTACTATTTAAAAATAAAACAAATATATTATGAAATAAAATTTGTTAAGAATTTATTAAGTGTTGGTATACTAAAAGAGAATTTATTAACTAGGCATTCAGTTATTTCATGAGTTAACAAATAATTAGTGGAATTTCATTTGTGTGATAGATTTGTTACTTTTTTATATAGTATGTAATAGATTTGTTAAAAATTGTAAATTATGTGATAAATTTGCAATTAAACGAAAGGTGAATGTTCCTTTAAAATAATATTCAGTTGTTAGTAGATAGTTCTATAGGGCGAAATATTCCCTTAAAATTAACAAAGAGATCAAAAGTTTGTCATCGTCAAGACTAACAAGACATGTTAGTCTCAACTATTTGAGGTAACTATATAAATCTTAGGACAGAGTTACAGAGGATTTATTCAACATATCTTGATCAAAAGTTTGTCATTATCAAAGCATATTAGTTTTAACTATTTGAGGTTATTATATAGGCCTTGTCCCTCCATTGGCGACAATTTACATAGTAGAAAACCAGTCTTCTAACCTCAATAAACTATAGTAGAAGATATATATATCAAATTTGCATCATACATCATCATAGTACGAGTGCATTCTATTCTATACTAGGCAACCTTATCAAGGTTCAAAGTCTTGAGCCGTGTTTGAGTTTCGGTCTTTTGACTGGAACGATATTATTTCGATATTGTGTTAACATCTTAATGCACAGTCCCGGTGGCAAATTGGAGGTTGAAGGAGATGAAGTTGAGGAAGGAAGCTTTATCTATGCTAAGTGGTTTCGAGTTTCAGTAATTTACCGAAATGATACATTTTGAATGTTTTGCCCAGCATGATATGATATTTCAAACAATGCCTCTAATCCAACCATTAGCTCAATTAGTGGATGACCAACATCTAAAGCCAACTTTAAATGTCAATGTTGCCATTTGCCACTGTTTGCAGATTGAAATTTAGAGTTCGATGCTTTGATGCTCAATGGTTATTCATTGGCACCGTAATTTGTGAAGGAACTTAACCTCTAGAACTATGATTTGTTTGGAATTCAAATATGGTATCTGATAAATATTTTTTTTCCTGTCTATGACTTTGTTTACACTCTTTTAAGAGAAAAGAAGGAATACATGGAGGATTGCTGTAGGGGCATTCTGAGATCTGTTCAATAAAGAAAATTTATGTATCTACTGTCATTACCTGACACATTCTGATACCTGTTTTTCAATTTCATGTAGACTTGTAAGAATGTGGCAGAGTGTTCTGAATTGCCATCAGAAGCAGCTGAAGGTTATAGTTAATAGCAAAATCCACAAGCTGGTGTCAAGAACTGGAAGTCAAAGAGAATCAGTTTCCAAAGCCACTAAGGAATTGCAGTTGGAGCTGATAAACTGGTACCAATGCTTCATTGATTGGATTTTCGTACAGAAATCGTATATTGATGCCTTGAATGGGTGGTTAATTAGCTGGTTGCCTCAAGAAGTCGAGCAGACATCTGATGGAGTTGCTCCTTTCTCTCCTAGTAGGATTGGAGCTCCATCTGTGTTTGTCCTCTCGAATGATTGGTACCATGCAAACAAACATATTTCAGGAAAACAAGTCATTGAAGCTATGGATACTTTTATTAGGATTCTTCACTCTCTTTTGCAGACTCAAAAAGAGGAAGAACGTCATAGACTCGAAGCAGAGTATCTGTCTCAAGTTTATGATAAAAATTTAGTTAATTTCATGGAGAAAGGCACAGCGGGGCATCTGGAGATTGAATCTGTAAGTGAGAACGGTCTACCACACCATGATGATGGCATAGTCAAATTGGACTTTCTGAGAAAGAGACTGGATGAGAAGATTCATAAACATAAGGAGAGTTTAAATCAGATTAAAAAGGTTTCTTCTAGTACTTTGCAAAGTGGATTGACGCCATTATTCGAGGCACTAGGGAGCTTTACTTCAGATATATTGAGAGAGTATGATAGTGTTAGAATTCCAACTGAAGGTGGAGAAATGCAGGACAAGTACAAAAGCAGTTTTTGTTAAATGAATTTATTGCCTTGGATGGGTTTTATTGAAGGTGATGTTTCACGATTGGCCTTGCTCCTCTGGGAAGAGACTGACCGAACTGTTCTTCGATAGAAACATTTGAGCAAATGGGATGTTAAGACATAATAGACAACCATAATAGCAGAGCAGAACATTAACAGATCTAGTAGTTCACAAATGCAATTACAGTTCAGGCAGTGTGACATGCACCAAAGTTCTTTGTTCGCTCAATAATGATTAATGCCCTATTGGACAAAGCATTTTCATTAGTATAAGATTTTTCTTTCTAAATGTTTGGCATTCTAGGTTGCAGATGTTTAATGTTTTGGGAATATTCTTATTAATTGAGTGCTTGATCGTGCAAAGCACGTATCACTATCATATATCTGGCGTTGCATAATCAATGGATGCCTTATGGAGCAGTTGTGACTCGTACATTTATCACTTCATCTAAAATTGGATAATCTTTGCTCCCTCCTTATCCTTTTATTCTATCTTTAATTCCTTCATTCGTTGTTTATCCGTTTCTTTGTTCTGCTACTATCTTAATGATATGATCATAGTTTCTTTCAAATCATGATGGATCATACGATTTTTTCATGAAGGGTAGCCGATTAATCAATTCTTCAGCTGAATGAATCTTGCTATAGGGTGGACCGATTAATTATAGGGATGATAAGTCCAACCTTAAGAAAGTTTTCCAACGGTCGGGATAAATATGAAAGTCGTCAGAGTAGGTGGCCAAGTAGCCTAATTATCATTATAAGTTTATCATCCTATTGAAATAAAATATTTTACAATGCGTCAGAGTTGATAATTAAATCATGAGTACGTGGGAAACCAAATAGATGTCCTGCCATTGCACTGTAGTCGGGGGTGAATGAATCGTGTTGTAACATGGCTGGATGGTCATATGAACCAGTATTAATCTGGTTCATTATTGATTGCTTCACCCAGCCTAAATAAGAATATCTGAAACACAAACATTAGACATTAAGTTTATGTTATGTTATTTATTTTTTACAACTTTTGCTGTCTAAATTTGCTGCTCAAATTAAGCTCTTACATGAATCGGATATTTAATCTTCGACAATTTTCCAAGGTGCACTTAAGATTTTTGAATGCTCAAAAGGCGCACCAAGGTTAGATATTTTTTTTTTCCAAAAGGCACAAATAATTTCCATTTTAATCCTCTTGCCAACAAACGACTCCTCTTACCTCTCCCCATTGAATGTAACATCCTATCTTCTCTTTTCTCCTCCTTTACTATAAACAAGCCAAGCCAAGCTAAGCTTTATAGTATTCAAGTTTGATTGATAAGGTATCAAACCGAACAAAGCCTAAAATAAACTAAGCCGTTAAAATAATTCTTTAAACTTGGCCTTGGTTTCTTTTTTATTACTTGAGCTTAACTTGATCTTAATTCGTTTAGATGTTATTGAGTTCTTAATCTAAACTTATTTGATTATTTGAAACTTTTAAATTTTAATTTTGTTTGATTAGTTATTGAGCTTGATAATACAAATTTATTTGTTCATTTTGAAAGTTTTATTTATTTATTTAGCAAGTTGATAAGAGTTTTATTAATAAACATGATTCACGAATATTATTTATGAATATTGTTCATGAACATGCTCACAAATAATATTCACAAACATTGTTTACTAGCGTTAACGAGCTGAACATATATGTATTCAAACTTGTTCGTTTAGTTAAATGAATTGTTCAAGGTTGTTCATTTAATTGATCTTATGTATATTGAACGAACATAAATAAGTTCTTACTAAGTCGAACAACAAGTTTATTTATGAACGTTTGGTACAATTACATCTCTATTTACATATAACATCTTTCCTCTTTTCTCTCTTCCAATTTTTTATTCATTTATAATGTTGATTTTTAAACATCAGCACCATATCTTAACAAACGAACACCTTAACTTAAACACTAGTATATCATCAGTAAGTTTTTTTTAATAGTAAAGAAAAGCATATTTAGACTCAAGAGCAATGTAGAAATCCACAAGCATTGGAATAGGTCTTATCGGATCTCTTTAGGTCAATTATTAGGTTTTGACCACAAGCATTGATGGACTAAAAGGATGTGGATTTCTAAAAAATTGCCATGTAATAAAAGAGGACAGTATTGTGAAGGTATGGTGTTTATGCCTGTTCTGACACCCCTACAATAAGTTGTGTATATGTCAATTGCCTTGAAGTCATAAACTTTAAAAACTTTTTGATCACTACTCTTAATAATTTTAAACTGATATCTCTAGACACATATAGACTTCAGGGCACTTCAGAAACTTATAGCACTTGGAATGATTCCATTTAAAACTCTATAGGTTTGTTAATGAGTTTTGATCAAAACTCATT
>JBAMIB010398395.1:0-10199 GCA_037177415.1 Kaempferia rotunda | reverse complement strand
TTGAGGAAAAACTCTTAGAGAAACGTTTAAGATGGTACGGATATGCACTTAGATGACCAATAAATGCTCCAGTTAAGCGATGTGAAACTATGACAAACCCGCAATTAGACGAGGAAGAGGAAGACCAAAAAAAACTTTATTAGCAACAATAAAACAAGATAAAATGTATTTAAGTATAGATGATAATATAGTAGGAGATAGAACTCAATAGTGTAAAAAGATCCATATAGCCAACCCCACATAGTGGGATAAGACTTGATTATTGTTGTAGAATTCCAAAAAGAAATCTCGTCTTACACACATTATAAAGGTAGTTACACAAACCAAAGCAAAATCGACAGTCAAGTTGATTCAATATTAACTAAACTCGTAAGAAATTTTACAGACTAAACTCTAGGAATTTTACAGCCTAAAGTATCTTACATAAAGCAAATGTACAAACAAACAACTTTATGAGAACTTATACTATGCTAGTTTTACATGGAGAATTCAGGGTTTAAACTACAAAGCAAAAAAAATAAATAAAAAATGCATAAGATGAGTCTTCCCACATTTAGTCATTTATTGTGTGTTTGGTTCACTAAATGGAATTGAAAAGATAAGGATTAGGTATTCCTTTGCTGGGTATGCGGAATGAATAGATGCTTTATTTGAATTCCTATGGTTTAAAGAATATTATAGGTAATACACAAGTAAATTTACCAAGAAAATATTTTATTATACACAATTTTTATCTTATAATTTTTATTGAATAAAATTATCCAATTATGTATGTTTTATTTTTAATATTTTATTGATTAGTCGAACCTGCAAATGCAATATACAACTATTTAAAAGGTGTAAGTAGCACTTGCAACTTCAAAGCCCTTTACAGGCCACCTGTCCTTGCAAATAAGTTATTTGCTCAACCAGATAGTCACTTCGTCAAATATGGATCCAACATGATCAAATAAATGCCATGTTCTTTAACTATGTCCAGCAATTTTCTCCCACTAGTGCTATAGCACTCAAAATTCAAATAGCAGCCTTATTATCGACCATCAAAGCTCAATAATAATGTTAAACATTATTTTGCCCATCCATGGCATGACTCTTAGCACAAATTTATGTTTCAAGTATGCAAAAGCACGTGGAGTTATGTTTGTAGCTTCATTATGGGGAACAAACCATTTAATACTCTTATAAAAACTCACAAGATTAAAAATGGAGTGAACAATGGCAATGATTTCAATTAATACTTCTAAAACAAGGATATATTAGCATGGAAATACAGACCTTGAGGAGATCAAAAACCTTCTCAGCTATGTACTTTTGTTGAAGAGTAGCACCTTTTTGTTGCACTTTATCAGGATGGATGCAGAGAGTTGATTTCCTATAAACTTTTTTCACCGCCGCACCGGTAATAAGATCCGTTAATGATACAGGTTGCCAGCCACACTCAGGCCAAAGAACCTATGTGCATGTTTCAAAACAAAAATATAGGTAAAGGACTACAAAGTTTTCAACTGTACTCCTTCCACCTTTTTTTAAAAATAAAATCATGTTAATAAGTTTCTGCTGAGAGGATCACAGAGACGTCCCTTCTAAAAAATATGTTTCTTTTACACACAAAAAAAAGACTACTTTTCTACATTTCTGAGTTCGCCTGTGAAAATTTGTGTGATTACTTGACAAGTGCATGTACAGCATAGATCTTATCTTGAATCGACATGGAAAAAATGGATTGCAGAAAGCTTAAAAGTGAAAGTTCAACAATAAGCTTGCTAGATAAACAATGATAAAAAACTGGCCACCTTGAGTTGAGGAACAACTGAAAAAGTTAATCTTAAATCAACTATGTGATGTGTGATACCCTAGTTCAATCCTATGGGGCATTGTGGGCTAATATACTTTAGTTTTCCAATTACTAAGGGTAGACAGTAGTTTACGGGTCACACTGGAAGAATTATTCTAGAGAAAACTTCAGATATAGAAATGTGTGTTTACACAATCCTCAAAATATATTCTAGAGAAAGCTTCAGATAGAGAAATGACTGTTGACACATTCCTCATAATTTCCCAAAATATCATTTAGTCAGCTAAATGAGCAGATAAATTAAAAAAATCCACAGAATTTGCAAAATCCTCTTTGCTTTTACATTGCTGAGCAAGGAATTATCTTGGCAATGCAATTCAAAAGAAAGTGGTCATTAGTTATTGAGCTTACAAGATCCAATACACAGGCTAGTATAATTAAATAAGAATAAAATGTGATCAAATACAAAAGACAGGCTGTAATTATTTTAAAGAAATGAAAAAGGTGAAAAAGTAATAGACTGATTGAAAGTCCTTAAATAAAATGCCAGGAAGAAAAAGTGTTCAATAGGTCAACTCCTAGCCTAGTGTTAATTATTCAGATATAATGTAAATCTTTGGCTTTCTCTAGTTAAGCTCACATTCTGTCAATAGCACATGCCATGATGATAAACAAAATTCACACTAGGTGGAACAAGTCCATTATAAAGGACTTGAGGGGTTGGAGGATTAACAAACTAGTAGATAATTCTCTCAATGAAGGTGCAACAAAACACAAAAACAAGCACCACCAATGGTAGTTGTTCCCTTCTCCATGCGTTCATCTTCCCAACTATCAAGTAAACAAAACATATAAGCAAGAGCCAATTTTAACCTGTGTCCAGAACCAGTATCCATATACCAAATATACCAAATGGTGGTCCAGTCCTAGCATCCATACTTTATTTGACAAAAAATGAAACTGCACACAAAGTAAGGAAAAGCTTGACTAAGAAAGACCTGCATTAAACTAGGATGACTATCGTCAACAACTTTAGCAAACCAAACACTGAAATCTATCTCAATCTGCTAGGTTGAAATAAACCTTAGTCTTAATGAGATGAAGCTTTGACTGGATTTTGATAGACAACATAATTTAATAAGACAGGCAATAGAAGCCACTTGATAGGATAGTGGTTTGATCAAAGTTCCAGTGCAACATAAATTTGACCAACAAGTAGAGAAAGTTGATGAGGATTATATTATAATATTTGCTTTCTTTTCAGTGACCTAATTGTAAATTTATAAAACTAATGGACTCATTTACAAAAATGTTAATCAAGCCCGGGTAAAGGAGGAGGGTTGCGTTAGGTTGCCAACGAGAATTTAAACTATGACAAATATTCAGTGAATGGATCGATTAAACTATTGTACTAATGATATGTTGTTCCTCAGGAGGAACGTGTTGCAAAGTCCGACTATAACATCTCGGCAAGGACCGCTACAACTCCAGAACTCGGGTGTAGTGCTAAATATGCAAGAGTTCGTGTTGCAGGTCCGACTATAACGTATCGACAATGACCGCTACATCTCTATGAGAACTTGGGTGTAGTTTTGAATAGACAAGAGTTCTCACACCATAGGTTGGATAAAAACAAATATGATAGAAAAACGAATAGTCTAAGATTTAGAACATGAAACATAGAAACCTTCACTAGTAAATAAATGGAGGTAGTAGATACGATGATTAGGAGAAAAATTAGTATTTTATGTACAAGAGACAAAATAAGTAAGCGTGAGAAGGCAAAAATGATAGAGAACTCAGGTTTTAAATTATGGTGTACAGGAAAAAGTAAAACAAGACAAGAAATGGATTGGATATTGTTATAAATAATTCACAGAGTAGTTAGAAAAGAGGATAGAATTATAGCTTTTAAAATAATAATGGCGAAAAAAACTATGAACATAATTAGCATATATGCACCGCATGTAGGATTAGATGAAACTACTAAATTAAGATTTTGGGATGACTTAGATAAAGTATTACAAAACATTGCGCCAAATGAAATGATTTTAATAGGAGGTGATTTAAATGCGTATGTCGAAATGAAAAATGAGAAATATGAGAATGTACATGGAGTTATGGATTTGGAACAAGAAATTAAAAAGGAAAAACTATATTAGATTTTATGATAGCATATAACCTTGTATTAGCTAATACGTTTTTTAAGAAAAGAGAAGAACACTTAGTTACGTTCAAAAGTAGGAATAATAAATCGCAAATTGACTTTCTTACGGCTAGGAAGAGGGATAGAAAGATTTGTAAATATTACAAAGTCATTCTTGGAGAAAGCTTAACTACTCAACATAGGTTAGAAGTGTTGGATATACGCCTCAAGCATAGTATCAATAGAAAGAAATATATACAACTCCTAAAATTAAGTGGTGGAAGTTAAAGGATGGAAAACAAAATATATTCAAGGAGAATGTAGGAGTACAAGCATTGAGTGAAATATACGGTGACTCTAATACGACATGCGATAAGATTGTATCAAAGTTAAAAATAGTAGTTAAGAAGGTACTCGGTGAGTCAAAGAGATATGCACCACTAAATAATGAATCTGGGTGGAATGAGAAAGTAAGTGAAAGAAAAACGAACAACTTATAATGAATTATATATTTGTAAGAATGAAGAAAACTTCAAAAAAATATACAATAGTCAAAGGTTAAAAAAGTAGTGAATGAAGCAAAGAATGAAACTTTTGAACAATAATATCAAAAATTATATACAAAAGAAGGGGAAAGAGACACTTATAATAAAATGAAAGAAAGGTAGACTAGAGATCTTAGCCAAATAAAATGTATTAAAGATGAATATAATAAAGTATTAGTAAACGATGGAAAAATAAAAAAGTGGCAAAAGAAGTATTCTCATCAACTTTTTAATGAAAGTTTCGGTGACCAACTTAACTTAGGTAATTTAAGTAGGTCAAATGAGTATAGAAATTGAAATTTTTTTCGTAGGATTCAAACTTCAGAAGTAGAACAAATTTTAAATGGGATGCATAATGAAAAATTTGTTAGACTAGATGATATTTCGATAAAGGTATGGAAGTACCTAAGGATACAAGGTATTGAATGACTTACAAAATTATTTAGAAAAAAAAAATGTCTCATCAATAGAGGATAAGTACTATATTTCTCTTATATAAGAACAAGGGGACGTACAAAATTGTGCAAACTATAGGGATATTAAACTAATGAGTCGTACCATGAAACTTTGGGAAAAAGTAATAGAAAAGAGATTAAGGAAGAAAACCATGGTGACCGAAAATCAATTTGGGTTCATGCCTGGAAGGTCGACAATAGAAGTTATACATCTTAGATAACTAATTGAAAAATATTAGGAACAAAAAAAAGATCTACATATGGTATTTATTAACTTATAAAAAGTTTATGATAGAGTCCCAAGAGAAATTATATGGAGAATTCTAAAAAAGAGAAATATTGGTGTAACATATTGAACTAATTAAGGATATATACGAGGATGTAATGACTAGAGTAAAGACTTCAAGTGTAGTAACTGAAGCATTTCTAATAAAAATAGGGTTACATCTAGGATAAGCAAAGTCCCTATCTTTTTATACTAATTATGGTCAAACTCGCTACACACATTCAAGGTACATGTTGTTTGCATATGATATTATTTTGGTAGATGAAACATGTGAAGAAGTAAATGCTAAACTAGAATCTTAGTGAGAAACACTAGAAGGGAAAGGTTTTAGGCTTAATAGAATAAAGACAGTATATTTGGAATTTAAGTTTAGGAATATTAGACATAATGAGACAATTGTAACAATAGGAGATGGCGAGTTGTTAGAACTGAGAGCTTTAAATATTTAAGATCATTTTTGCAAAACAATAGAGGGACTGAGAGAAATGACTTACATAAAATACAAGTAGAATGGTTGAAATGGAGGAGAACATCGGGTGTTTTATATGATCATAAAGTACCTTTAAAACTTAAAGGAAAGTTTTATAAAATCGCAATTAGACCTGCTATGTTATATGGAGCTGAATGTTAGACAATGACCCAAGCACATGAGCAGAAGATGAGAGTTGTAGAGATGAGAGTGTTAAGGTGAATGTGTTAGCATACGAAGATTGACAGAATAAAAAATGAGAGCATTAGAGAGAAAATCAGGTTGCATCTATTGAGGAGAAACATAGAGACACGTTTAAGATGATACGGGCACGTACTTAAACGACCAATAAATGTTCGAGTTAGGCGAATTAAAACAATGACAAACACACATATCAAACGAGGAAGACCAAAAAAAGACCTGGTTAACAACAATAAAATAAGATAAAATTTATTTAAGTATAGATGATGATATAATAGGAAATAGAGTTCAATGGCGTAAAAGGATCTATATAGCCGACCCCACCTAGTAGGATAAGGCTTGATTGTTATTGTTGTAGTAACCTAACCGCACTTCTTCCCCAAGCTGTATCGTGCTTTCTTTTCCCTCTAATCACCACGATGCTGCAATCATATCACGACCACGGCCACCTCTGCAGTTGTCGTTAGAACCACCACCTCTTCCATCTCCAATATCTTCCTTCATGCTCTCTCTCTCTCTCCCAATGTTGCCTTGGGTCATCGGCACCATTGCTTCCGCTAAAACAATCACCACTTCGTTGATTCTTTCACATGATGTGTAACCTAACTGTCTACCAGGCAAGCCACCGATCACTATCCTATTTGATCTCATGGTTGTAAGTTGTGCTTACCAATCTCAGGTAATCAATATCCTCTTGTTGGAATTTTTTGCACGATCGATTCATTAATGCAAGCGCTAGTTTCCTACTGAGCCACCTTTATTGTCTTGCTCAAAAGGAGAGCAATAGTTACTAAGTCGTTTCCACTTTGTGGCCTAGTCATTAGCATAAATATGTATAACATATTTAAATCGAAAATTTGTTCAATATCATGACTTATGTCTAATGAGTCACGACTCTTTTTCATAAGATGTTATGTTGTGTATTTCCTAAAGCTTGAGGATTAAGTAGTTTGTACCTTTTGATGGGAGAAATGATATGCTACATGAAAATTAACACGAATGACATGGGCATCCACAGCTAGTTGGCCGATCTCTTTCTTTTCTCTCCCGTTTTTTTTCTTTGAGCCAACCAGCCAACCAGATGGAAGGAATCAGCCTACCAACTATGCTTACATGAATGTCCTTGTCGTTCATGTTAATTTTTACGTTCCCATTTTACGTAACATATCATATCTCTTTTGATGGTGAGCATGAATAACTAGTGTACTTGTCATGAAAATTGCTTTATGTTAAAAAATGTGTTCTCATTCACGTCTAACATATCTAGTTACTAGCATAACATCGAGATGACGCAGGTGGTACCTGCATAGGTGGTTGCTCCAATAGCTCTTGGGTTAATTTCTAGCGAGTGCAAAATGTCTCGTGGGGTGACCTCCCCATACAAAGGGCTGCTACGTTAGGGCAAAATGTCCCTCGTGATTTACCTGCGTGTATCTTGCCATGGGGTCGACGATACTGGACTGCTTGGGATGAGCGATATCATCTTTTGGTCCAATAGCAATATATGGATGTTTTTAATCATCTTGTATGTGATGTGAATTTCTTCTTTGAGGTAGTTTAGTGTTCCTTTCATTACATTTTCTTTATGTATGATTAAATTTATAAAAGATCATATAATTCTAAAGTTGTTGGAAAGGAAAACTATTTTTGTAATTGTCTCTACTCATATTTCTTGATATGTGTTTCTCTACTGCTTGTCCATTTCACATTCATGGTTGTCTAGCGAGTTTTGATGACATCTAGTAAACAAGAAATAATAAGTATACTAAAAATGTGAATTAACGCATAATTTTCATTAAACAATAAAACAAAGAATCCATTATTTATCTTAGAGCTTCAGCTCCACACTTGGAAAAGAGTTGTGAGTTTGGACTTCATATGCTCTATAGGGGTTGCATGATTAATTATATAAATTAACAAAATAATAAATCCATCACTTATACCATCGGGCTCTGGCTTCACACTCTAAAGGATTACATGACTACTTATATTGAATTAATAAAATAAATAAAATGCTTATATCATAAAGCTTTGACTCCACTTTCAAAAATGACCTTCGAGTCTTTTTGCATGTATATGTTTTGACTATTTTATAAAAAAAAATATTTTTTTCACTGGGTGGATAGAAGGTCATTCACCCTTTTTTTTTTTGTAAGTTGCATTTCGGTAGATTAAAGGTCATTCACACTTTGTTTTATATTTATATATGATGTGTTCTCATATTGAGTAGATTACAGGTCATTCACTTTATATATATGTGAGAAATCTTTATCAAGTGAATTGAAAATTGTTCATAATATATATATTTATCTATGTTTATGATGCATTTTGTATTGAGTAGATTGTGGATTGTTCATTACTATGTGAGTCATTTGCCCTTGTGTATAATGTTTATAACATTCCCTGGTAAATACAAAAAGTAATAATTGTAAGTGTATAAAAGAGGAACCAGGAGAAATGATAAAACCATCTAAGAGAATTTAAGAAAAATTTGTGATAAGAGATTAACAAGGTTAAACCTGACTATTTACTACTCATTAAATTTTGTTATGAGATATATTATTTTACATCATGCACTTCCTTCTCATATCCACTTTGCATTTTTATACTCACATTTTTTACTTCTAAATTATTTTTTGAGACTTGTGCATAATATTGGTGGAGTTTCTTCAAAGGTATGCATTTAATTAGATTGGTTGGCATCTGCATATATTTTTGATTTGGCATTATTGCAGTTCATGTGGCAAGCAAAGCTAGCTTCATGACAAGTTTAGCTCATGCAAGGCATGGCATTATACATTAAGCAATGACTATGATAATGCCAATTCTTTATTTCAAGAGGACGATGATTGTATTATCTTAGATTTCAAGTTTATGGTTATCAGAATCAATAACAATCTAAGGACTACATAGTCGAAAAGTCTAAATGCTAGTGGTATCTATTGGTAGGATATGTGAAATCAATTTCATTAAGAAAAACAAACAAAACAATAAAACAAATTCATCGATGGCATGGGTGTTGATGTTAAATTTTAATAATATTTATATTATTCTAGGAAAAAAGATCAAAAGAGCGGCCTTTATTTCCAAAATCATCAAAGGGCATTCCTATAATCCTATTTTCAATATTATCAAAGGGGAACCCTATCACCTATAATATGCCAATTATACTCATTTTTATCCACATTATACTGATTTATTAAAAATAATCGATAAAATTTAAAACCATTACTTTTGTGAGTTTCAAGCAAAAACTTTCCTAATTCAAATGAAAATGTATCTGACTGTTCACTATGCAAACCATTGACTATTCATATGTTGAGTTAGAACGGCTTCAAATTAACAAATTGAATCTATTCATTTTGTTAGTTTGAGAATTCAATGTGAATTGCAATATATTCCTTAATTAAACTGTTCAAGCAATTCAATGAGAATTGCAATATATATTCATTTTGTAGCAGGTCTAAAGTTAGAACTTAAAATGATTTTTATTTCAGAATGGTAAAAAGAGCAGTTTTATTAGATAAAACTAAAAGGGTATAATGAGTAAAAAGGTGTTATAATAAGGGGAAGTTGTTCTAAAATCCCCATGCAAACTTAAAGATTTGCATTCAGTCCCTGCGTCAGAATTTCTTTCTTCCCAATACCTAACCAAATTGTTTTATTTGTTTCAACTCCCTAACCCATGTGAAATTATCAACTTACCCTCGTATTAAATTAAAACCTTTATCTTAGTTATTTCCCACCTGCAGACGCGCACTCCATCCTGTTACTTCGAGCCTCCGTCTCTCCAACCATCGATGAAGCAATCCCCAACTTCCCCTGCAAACCATTGGCGACGACCTAACCTCCCCTTACTTCGACCCTAAAGCATCTCTATCTGCGCTGAAGGCAGAAATCGGAGAACCAGCAGAACCCTACTTTCACCTTCAACCCAAGAATCATCGGTAAGTTAAAATTTTTTGCCCTAGATTTCGACTAATTTGTTATTCTTGGGCGAAAAATTGAAGCTTTAGGTCATGAGTTTTTTAGTTCATGGGTGTTTTCGATTTTGTGAGATTGAGGTTGAATAAAATTCGATTTCTATTATGGAATTGCAAATTTATGAATGAGCATCTTCTTCAATTCAAGGAAAAAATGAGATATGTAGACATTTTTTTTAGTGATCATCAATAAACAAAGTATT
The DNA here is from genome assembly GCA_037177415.1 of Kaempferia rotunda. Classification (NCBI taxonomy): domain Eukaryota; kingdom Viridiplantae; phylum Streptophyta; class Magnoliopsida; order Zingiberales; family Zingiberaceae; genus Kaempferia; species Kaempferia rotunda. Next base: position 116 of record JBAMIB010398395.1, on the reverse strand, counting down.
GTACTCAATTTATGAGGTCGAATAAAACTGGATTTGTGAATAAGATAAAATTTGGGGTTTAGTTTTCTGGTTTAGGTTTGTGTTATTTAGAGACGAATTGATGGTAAATTTTTATT
>JBAMIB010398384.1:0-10200 GCA_037177415.1 Kaempferia rotunda | reverse complement strand
CAAACACGCTTAGATGGAGAATTGCTTAAATATTCCAAACAAGGCATCAATGCATTTTATGGTTTTCAGTACGGTAAAGATGTTCATGCCAGTTCTGCATTATCCCAAGATCAATGGAGCTATTTTTCGGAAAACAGCTCCGCAAGGAGCTGTTTTTTGAAAAACAACCCCCCCGAGTTGTTTTCTGAAAAATAGCCCCCGCGGAGCTGCTTTTCAAAACAGAACTCCCCGCAGAGAATAGCTCCGCGGTAGAGCTGCACTTTTCTTTGCGGAGCTATTTTTTTCATGCAGGAGAGAGTAGTCTGCATTTGCATGCATGAAAGAGATTGTGAGAGAATTTTACATGCAGGAGAGAGATGAGAGAGACTTTAAAATATTTGAAGAAATGTCGTGTGTGCATGCCATGTAATCAGTCACCCACGATCGTACATATAAGTATGTACAGGTTAAAATTTAGGTTAAAATTTCTGTATATCTACATAGATATATAAATATAAAGACACCTACATTGAACGAAGCCTTTGGAGCTCAGCTACACGATTATGATGATGATGATGAGGTTTCTGATTATCTCCTGGAAATTGAAAAGGAGAAAGAAATTATGAATTGTCAGCAAAACATGGAAAGCCAAAAAAAAAACTAGCATTGACATTGGTGTTATAATTACAAGAACTAATCAATCGAAGTGAAAAAAACAAAAAAAAAACAAATGACAAATTATTGACAACCATGCTATGAACTATTGACAACCATGCTAATACCAAATGCAGTGTCATGTATCGGATTAGTGCAAAGTCAACTGGTATGTGGAATTGTGGATAGTTACAAAATCTGAAGATATAACAATCTTTATTTCTCGAGAGGCATTCCAATCTGCAAAAGTAAATGTGACCTCAAATCTTTTCCCCAGGATGACTTTAAAAAAAAAAGTGAGCTGCAAATCAAATTGCTCCTGTTGTAGAATTTCTCTGTCAACAAATATTCTCATTAATGTATGAACTTAATAATGAAATTAGATATGTTCAATGGTTAATTCTCAACTTAAAATGTGTCTCCATATTATCAAACAAGACAATGTAGTCATATAAATATAGAATTCTCTTTTGGGAGATAAGTTGATAAAACGGAGAACTTGCAAGCTGCAACCAAAATCTATACAGCAAACATCCAGAAATTTAATTTCTACAAGTCCACCACATTAAACATACATGTTGTATAGTTGATTTCTTATATAGAAAAAGAAAATTATAATTATAAGGGAAGATGGTGAGAATACTCTTAAGTTAAAACAAGAATGTACCTTGGATCAAGCAATTTGTTAGGTCATCGAGACTCACCCATGAACACTTAGATTTACCCTCCTCAGCAACAAGCCGCAGTGGACCCTAACCAAACAAATTAGCTGTAAACAATAGGAGCAAAATAACATTATCCAAAAACCATATTCCACAGAAGGTAATTTATCCATTTTTTTGCAGTAGTCAACCATCAGTTTCAGTTTGAATTCATCTTAACATATATTATATTGACAATGTGTTCAGCACTTGATAAATGAGTGAGTGGTTAAACAAAAAGTCTGAATGAACAACACCAAAAATCATATACAGATTAAATTACTCTGAAACTTAGGTAATATGCACGGAACTGCAAGTACCCAAGAATTATAAGATCATGCAATCTAATAGATCCATAACAGCATACTGTTGATCATATTATTTACTCCTTACGTCTAGATATATATAATTTATCCTTTGTTTCTCCTGCTTTTCATACATTTTACAATATTTTGCATTTTGAAGCAATTTCATCAATTCTAATGTTGCAGCAATTTTAGCAATTTTATCCAGTAATGGCTTAGATTTGAATTTCTTTATGCAAATTCACCAGGTGAGTCAACCTTTACATTGGTAGGACTAGATCTATCATGACAATGGAGGCAATAATCATCTTGGATGATTCTATTCCTATAGGAAACATAATTGATCTCTATATCATTCCTGTTAAAGTTAAGAAGTCATGCATCAACTTACCACAAAATAATTTTTCTACTTACCCCGAGCTTTACAGTATCAAAAATCATGGTTGCTTCTAATTTATATAGCATATATCATAAACGTGAATTTTACTTTCTCGTACTGGTAGAACCTAACTTTGAAGAAGTCTGTGAACTAGAACACTGCACAAGCAATCATGCAGAGATAATATGTTGGATGAACCTTAGTTTAACTAAAGCCATGTTCCTATTTAACTTTTTCTCACCAAACGCACTTTCTGTTTCTATTTAAACACTCTGAAAATTTGTTGTTCAAACTAATCTGCTGCGTGAATGGGGTCAAATTAATCTAGTTAGCAACATGTGGTGAATCTTCAGAGAGAGAGAACTTGATAAACTTCAACTTTCAATTAGTTCAAGTTAATTAAAAGAATGGATCTCCTACTGTTTAACTTAACCAGGGAGACTGCAACATATGACCAGAACTCAAGATAAGAAAGTTACCTTCTGAAACTGTTTTGAAAACCACTGATTTAACTCTCTTGTACATGCTAAATCTTCGACCAAATAAGGATGGAAGCCTGAGTAAGCTAAGTAGATCCCGCCCTCTGCATATTACAAAGCAGTAGTCGTAGATGGCATCAATAACCATTTATTCTGTAAACATAGATACTCTACAAGATCTGGCCATGCATTAGCCATTTTATGCAGGAGCTACTGATGCAAAGATAACAAAGAGACATCAGTTTTTGTTATTCATTTTTTGATGTGATGGCCAATCTAATGACTCAAAGAGACACTTACCATCCCCTGAATGATAGTGAGCCAGCTCCTGAGCAGTTGAGGCCATTTTTCCTAGAACAGAATTCATCTAAAAGGAACAACGTGAGTAGCTGTAAGCAAGTGAATATCAATATGTGAAAGTAGATCAAAGCGAGTTAGAGCAATAAAATTTGTCTCAAACACCTTTTTTTTCTCAAACTTGAGACAAATCAAGTTTGATTCTATTCGCCAGGCATACAAGAATTTACAACAATTGTCAGTTCAGTGTAAATGTCTCTAGTGAGTATGGTAGAGCAAATCGTGGAACAGGCGATGTTAGTCCCTCACGTCAAGAATAAGACTACGATGTGGATCTCTAACAGATCTCAAAGAGGCTTGGCGGTGCAGCGGAGTGGCTCTCAACAACAGTGAGTCAGACAAAGGCTGAGAAATGTTAGAGATGGAGAAGAAATGAGGCCGTCACCAGAGTAATGAACCACAGAAAAAGAGATAAGAGAAGTGATCAATGAACATGCAGAAGTCATCTTGGGAGCAGTGGCAAGCTGCAAAGCAATTGGAGGATCACCTTACTGCGCACTTGGTGGAGACAAAATCAGTGGATGATAGGAACACAAGGGATGGGAAAATCAAAGGCTCAATTTGGGGAAAACTGTTATATCCAATTGATGGAATGATACACTATAGTATTGACAAATTATAGAAATATTTACAGATATGAATTTGATAAAGTCACTTTGTTTACTTGCTCTTGTAAACCAATTTTCTCTTCTTATTCTTTGTTCCTATCTAAGTATCTATTTGCTAGACTTAGTTTTGTAAACCAATTTTACCTTTGTTATCAGTTAAGACCTCCTAGAGGTCCCAGAGTCCTTTGATATGAGATTTAGTGGATATATTTGCATTTTGTTCCTGAATGATACATAATAGAGCTGATGCAGGACGGACAAAATTGTGCTGCCAAATGGCAAACTCTAACGACGAGGAAAATTTTTATAAACTAAAGATAAAGAAATTCTAACCAATCCAAACAACTTTATATATATATAAGAAATTTTAAATAACTGAATTGGTAAAATATTATTAAAACGCCTAAAAAATTCTAATGATTGATTTAAAACCCTATCTACATCATTCTTCCCTGTCAAGAAGAACAAGATGTACCGTTGACTCTTGTGATGTCTCACATAAGAGTGAAGCGTGCACTCAGGGTTGCACCTACCGAAGATGGTTCTAGCATTTCTTGTTAAATCACAGTAAATAAGTTGTGCACTATTTGTTGTGATTTCTATATCGCAGTGCCTATGAGTCCCTTTTAAGTTTCCAGCGGATTAAGTACCTTTTAGTCTTTCAAGGAGGACTACCACTATCTGCATCTCAATGACTCATAATAATGTTGATCACTTGATTGACTATAACAAGGAAAAGAGTTAGGGAAAAATGGTGTGAATATCACCAGTGAGCAAATCAACAAGATAAAAAGGCGTTCAAATGACCCTCAATAAGATGTTAGATTCCCTATATTGAAAATTAGACTAATGTTTTAATTCAAGTGGTACATAACAATATAAGCACTAGGAATTATTTTTCTCATAATACAAAAAAGACTAGCAAATCGAACATGAAATTTTTGTGGGTGTTTTAGGAAATCAGCAAGGCAAATGTGGATAAGAACATAGTATCCTACATTGTATTTCTTGCCATTGGTGTGCATCTACACAAATTTTACTTAATGCAATGCAAATTGTCTCATAATATCCACGCATATCTCTCCAACAATGCTCAGAAAAGTTATCAGCTAACTCAAAAGAATGGAAATAGTAGGTGTGTTCATTATTTGGTTTGAGTCATTCACCCGCCCAATCCGAATAACATTTGGATTATTTAGATCAGGTTAATAAAATTTGGGTCGGGTGAATGAACTCACCTAAACTACTATTTGGGTTAATGGTTTCGTTTTGGATATGGTACCCCATCCGAATAACCCACCTGAAACCCGAATAGAATATATGTTATAATATTAATATATATTTTATAAATTTTCTTTTGAGATTAACATTGTATAGGTGTGCTGTCACGGACTCATTACTGTATACTGTGTAGGGATTGTAATTGTAAATTTGTAATTGTGTTGTGTCTTAGTTAATTAGCTAAAAATTTAGTTTTTCATTTTTATTTTTGTTTATTGTCTAGTTAATTTGGTTTGGTTCTTGGTTGGATTTAAAAAATTACAAAACCTGATAACCCGAACCAAATAAGTCAAATAACCCAATCCAAACCGAATAAATACCACTAGAAATAGGTAGGTAGGGGAAGAGTATCTTTTTGCTTCAATTGGTTCACGACTATAGTAGCTAAGATAGACCTTTGATTGGTGGGTATCGCCAAAATTACATTGGCATGAAGTATGAACATCAGAATTACATTGTCCCATACTAACATTGTATTGATATATTGAACGACCAGAATAACATATTTCAATTGTGCTGATTATTACAGTTAGGAAGCAATGAATGGTACCAAATATCAGTGCATATCCATAGCCAACGTAGATGACTCCTTTCCTAAGCATAATAACAAAGTTTTGCAGTAGATGTAAAATTTTGACCGAATGTTACAAGGGCATATCAGCAAGAATAACAATATTAATTCCAACTAACAAACTAAACCTAATAACACTATGTGTCCTTCTAAGAGACAATATTATGAATCTATCATCATATAGGATAGCTGACGAGCAAAAAATAATACATGAGTGGTGAAAAAAATGTGCAAGAAAAAAACATTGTATAGTGTACCTCTAAGTTCCTCGCTGAAAACTTCTCATCTAAAGTAATAAGTTGTGTGTTAACAAATGAAGTTGCAGATACTCTAGCCCTTCTACCCTGGATAAGAGCTGAAGCTTGGCTAGCTAGTAAATCAAACATTGACTGTTGACGTTCAAGCTGCTTTTGCAATTCTACTACTTCGGCTTTGAAAGCAAGTTTTGCCTCCCTGAAAGTGAAGTATCATGTCAAAAGCGAGGAGTTGGGGACTTGGAAGTCAAGATGCAATACCAATTTATTAATAAAATTAATAACAATGACATTAAGCATTTAACATGTGTTGAACAAAAGATCGATATAGATTTGCAATACAAATTCAAATCGACAGCAATGAATTACCACTGCTTTAGCAATACGTACATCATCTGTTATTTCCATCCACAATACACACACACACAAAAAAAAAATAACTTCCAAGTAATGTATTCAGTTTCACAAGTAACTAACAACTTCATTTGGCTTGAAAATAGTTCTAATATCACAAAAAATTTAACATCTAGGACTTCAATAGACTATCATGATATAAAATGAAATATATATGGGCACAACCAACACATCATACATATAATCATCAGAATGAAGACTTGCATCTACCTAATATCTATTAGCCTTTCTTCAGATCCAAATACTGCTTCCTGGTTATCTTTCTTACTTGAAAAGGCTGAAATGCTGTCAAAAGCAGAGTCCAAATCCTCCCCCTAGATACAAGAAATATGATCTGAGGTTGTTATATGGTTAAACTATAGATCACACATACGCAATACCTCAACAAAAAAAAAACAAAAATGATAATCAAATTTCAACTGATTCATTTTAATGTTGTTTTCCAAATCATCAAAAGTTACTACTTTTCATTGTTGTTTCACTTCAATTCCATCTCAAATTGCGAGAATGTTACGGTTTAACATTTTGAATAACCAAGTTCAAGATGCAAAAAAGACTTGGGGCTTCAATGGGAATTTGTTTTAGCAAACTTATTATCAACCTTCAACAAATCTCATGTCTATAGCAATCATCTCCAAACTAAAAAAGTATTTGTGTATGTATCAAAACTAAAAAAAGTTCTATTGAGTAATATAACCATAAGAATGAGTAAAAAGTACCTCCAACAGCTTTCCTTCATGAAGAAACTGTTCATATCTGCAATCAAGATGATAACAGGATTAAATCCTAGAGAAAGTTCTATTTTTATAATTGAGAAAGTGATATCCTGAACCAGAAAGTAGGAATCACTTCTTGGAGGTTTTTTGTTAACCAGATCAGTTCAATAAGTGTCGAACCAAATGACATAGTATTTTCAACATATTTGCCTTGAGCTATGCCACAGAATAGCACTTGGTATCAGAATTTATAACCTTATATACATTCAGAGATTCATCCCAATTGTTAGAATATACTGACACCCGATGACTACTTATAGGTGCAACGGCCATTTAGGCTAATTTTGTCCATTTGGATAATTTTATCTGGTTGTGCCACCTTACTCATATGCGGCAGTATATTTTACTTGTTGCCCCTGTATTAAATGAGTAAAGATGGGAAACTATCTTCAGACTTCAAGTTGGAATTGTGTACTGCTCTTTTCCTATTCCGAGCATAGCTGTGGAGGTCAAAAAAAATCATATTTTTCTAGAGTGTTGAAATTGCAAGGATAAGAGGGAGTAAGCGACCTCCCCAATGAAACAAGGTACGGTTTGGCAATTATAGAATAGGCAATTACTGGAGACTTTTCTCCCAAACACATTAACATTTTTGCCAAGATAGCATCGTATTCGTGCTTCATTGTCCTAAGCCACAACAACGACCTAATTGTGTTCAACCGCTACGAGATCTGTAAATAGGTACGAGTATAAAGCACAGAGGAAAGATCAATACTGTGAGAGTTCTGGGAGGGATAGAACATTAGAAGGGCGAAGGCTGGAGCAGATCCACTCCAGAACCGGACGTGCTTCCTCGTACTGGAAGGGCCACTCGAAACTGTCCGGATCGAGCGCGTCCTGACCATCGAAGCCTAGCTCACCCAGCACGGCGCATAACCGGCTTCCGCTCATCGCCTGTCGCCGGAACCCACGATGCCGGTGAGAGGATGGGGGCGGCAGAAGCAAATTCGGCCCGAGATCGCCGCGACGAGGAAAGAAAATCAAAATAGGCGCTGGTTTTTGCCTGCCGGCTCGAATTTTCTCTCGGTCCGATGGCGATAGGGAAACTGACGCCGTTGGATCATATCTGATCGGCTTCGATAGTTGCCGTTATTTAAAAATTATTGTACTTCCAAAAAACACCTTTTTTTTCTAAGAAAAAATAAATAGGTATATATAGGTATAGCCTGTTTGTTTAGACGGAAACAAACATTATGGAAAGATTTTGAAGGTGAAAATTCCCCCTTTATTTACCTGGTAAAAACAATGAATTACCTAATAGCCAACGGATTTATGAATCCATTTTTTTATTATTTTTTATTTTGCGCAAATCAAACCGTAATTCTCTCCATTCAGACGTAACTAAAAAGTTCACATTAGAGGGCAAAACTGTATATTTACTTTGAGTGGTCGTCGCATCTAATATTCAAGCTTAAACTTAAATTTCAACGTTTGATAATATGATAATATGTGAAATAGAAATTAAATAAATCAAGGGGACATTGGATATTTATCTAGAAAAGTTCTAACTAAATATTTAGACAAAAGGCATGACTCGAAGCTATGCAACGGGACACCCTGATTGGAGGTTAGATAATAAAAAAGTCCTAGTGAATGAAATTATGCAATAAAAAGTCTAGCCGAGTTAGGTAGTAAGAATGTAGTTGGGAACTAGGCAATGGAAGTAGGAGTGAGTATTTGGTTAAAACCGAATCGGATTAACTGAATCGAATCGAATCGATTTTTTTTGTATAAACTGAATCAGCCAAATTTTTTTTAAAAAATACAAATTGAACTAATAAATTATTGGTTAATTCCGGTTTCGATCGAATTAACTGAATTTGTTTAAATATTCATTTTTTTAAATAATATTTGTTTTTTAATAAAAGTGGGTGTAAAAATTCAGTTTGGTCTAAAAATTTGATAAATTCCGTCTATTCAGTTTAACCGAATAAGAAATTTGAAAATCAAAATCAAACTGAATTAACCGATTTACCGGATTTTTTTAAGGAACCATAAATTTTCAAATAAACCAAACTAAATTTTTAAATTCAATCATTTTGTTCTATTTGTTTTATTTTACTGAATTTTTACTCAACCCTAAATAGAAGTTGTAGCAAGGCTAAATAGTGGAAGACCTAATTGAGAACTAAGCAATGGAAGTCCAATGGAAAGTTGGCAATGGAAAGCTTAAGTGGGTCAAAGGATGACCGGACACTTGGTACAAGATAGAAAGTCCAAGTTAGTCAAAAGCTGATCGGACACTTGGTGAAAAAGCCCTAATAGGTTAAGGGTGACCGGATGTTAAGCAACATGAAGTCCCAATGAGTCACATATGACTTTAGGGTTGGGCAAAAGAATCATAAACTCAGGTTTAGAGTTTAGGGTTGGGTAATCGATTGGCCTAAGTCAATTGATTAGGGTAATCAATTGTGAGAGATTTTCGTGAGAGCAAAAGGGTTCAGAATCAATTGAGGTAATCGATTCAAGTTTTCACCAATCAATTAAGGTAATCGATTAGTCATGTTTTCGTGATAACACACAAAGCTACCTAATCAATTAGCTTAATGAGTTAAGGCGCGATAACACACACACAGAAAGAAGTTGAAGGTTGAAACCCTAAATTTCAACTAGTCAAAGAACTCATTATTAAGCAAGCTTAACTCAAAAATGGATTTTTGAGATGGATTCAAATGTGACATCCGACTACCTCCACCATTTGAAATGAGAATCTTTGATCTTTGGAAATTAAGGGTAAAAAATTTATTTATGATGGGCATAGAGCAATGGTTTGCTCTAATAGACGGATTTCAAGCTCCAATGAATAACAAAGGGAAGTTTCTTAAGAAGAAGAAATGGATTGAGGAGCAAATCAAGAGATATGAGATTAATAACAAGGTAACTAAATTGTTAGTTAATTTATTACCAAGCATCTTCTTGTGCAAAATTGAAGAATATTAAGATTTCAAGTACCTATGGAGCAAGTTGACAAGGTTACATGAACATCCAACCTTAATACAAAATAAAGTCAAATCTAAAGAGGGGGACTCATTGGATCAAGAACAAGAGGGTTCATAAGTTCAGAGATGCTCAACATCTAAGGATGAAGATGAAGAAAAATCTACCTTAAGGATTGAGGGGGAGAGTTCATTAACATCAGAACAAGGAGAACTCTCAATTTCCTGATCAAATGAAGAATCATATGTCACTTCTATAAGTAAAGGTATAACAATTTCATTTGCTAAGAATAAATATCACATTATTTAGTTCGAGTGTAATGAGAAAGTTTACTATAAGAGTAAACATCCAAAATTACCAAAGAAAAAGGTGTTGGACCCCAAGGTTGTTTTGATGTGATCAACCAAGGTGGTTAGGTCCTGTGTATTTGATCCTTGTGTCTAAGTGTGCAGGAGCTTAGGAGCACAAGAAGTCGAGCGAAAGATGCAGCGGACGAGAAGGATGG
>JBAMIB010398383.1:0-20523 GCA_037177415.1 Kaempferia rotunda | reverse complement strand
AGATGGTGTGTAGCTTTTGAGTTCGCCAAGTGCTCCTCCCTTTGCTTCTTTGTCCACCTCCACTTGTCAATGATGTTGTTTTTTTTCATCTCTAGGAATTTCACATCCGTCCTCCATGATCATCATGATGTCAAAATCTATCTCAAAGAAGACTTCCATCTTCTTCTCCACCATGAGAAATCACCTTCGAACTTTAGTGGGTGGATGTAGTTTCCGACCATCTCTTTGATTTAGCTTCTCAACGGTTAGTCCTTTGAAGCCAACAAGGTTCTGATACCACTTGTTGGATCAGAGAAGGTCAGTTTGTTATTGCCCTGAAAGATTAGCACAGTGAAAATACAATGGACACAAGAACAAGAGAGATCTTACCAATGCTAACAAGGTCGTTTACTTGGTATTCACCTCCATTGGAGGTGACTAATCCAAAGATCCACACAATTCACCCGATTCCAATATGAACGTGCTTCTTCTCGGTGAATCAAACCTCTCACAAAGAAAGCATCTTCCTCCTTACAATAAGAGTTGAGAATGAAAGGAAGAAGTCACGAGATCAGCAAGGGAACACTAGCCATTTTCGTGGCCAAAACTCCTCCTTTAATAAGAGGAGAGAATGAGACTGAAAACTCTCGTCCAACCTATAGCAGTCGCCTGCTCCTATTAGCAAGCGACTGGTGCCTCATCAATGTTCCCCCAGAATCCGTGATTATATGCAACGGCTAGCTCAACGGCTAGCTACCAGTCGCCTCGTCCCAGGACCAGTCGACTGGTACAGCTGACTGTCGCTGTATTGGTCACTCAACAAATCTTTCTGTGCATTTTTTATTCATGCAAAATTCACTGGAGCAGTTGCCTGCTCCCGTGAGCAGGCGACTGCTCCAGGCGACTGCCCACTAGCTTGATCTTGCTGTGAGCTCTCTCTTCGCTCACCTCATAGGACCAGTCGCCTGGTCATAGTACCAGACGACTGATACCTTTACAGCACACTCTCCTCACTACTCCGGAGTTGCCCTTTGAAGCTCTCTTCCTCTAGCCTCATCCCTCGGATGCACACAAGCACGCGGCTCGTCTCCATGCCATCCTTCACTTGCCCTTGAAATCTGCTTCCTTTGGCTCCACTCCGTTGCTCCACGTCCGGCGGTCCCTCGGATGCTCCATCCTTCACCGGCTCAAGGACGGAGCCCTTGGATGAGTTCTCCTGTGTTCTATCAGTCCTGCAAAGCTTGATCAAACACATCAAACACATATGAAACCTAACTTAAACCATGTTTGACACACACATCAAAAACACGATTGCATCAACAATGGTCACGTTTATTCGTCCGGTTTCATCCATCCTCTCGCCTCATCAATAGGGAGATTCCCACAGACGACGCCAAATTTGATCCTGTCTATCAAGCGGTCGGACGGACACCGGGAAAAAACCTTGCACACTCGGACAGAAGAGCCGCTAAGAGGATGAGACTCGGATTCACTCGGACCAGCAGATTGCCGAGGATGTAACACTCGGCTTCACTCGGATACTGCACACCAACAACGAGCAAACAAGGAATATTCTCTAACATTCCGTTAGGCTAGGCGACAAAGGACTTTTGTCTTGTTGCGCCGATCGGATTACATAGCTCAAGCTTACTCTGTCTTCATGTGTTAATTTAAGCAACCTTGGCGGTCATATTCACCGCCCGCCCGATTGTTAACATTCAAGATATGATCGACCTGACACCTTTTTTGACTTTAGGATGACATGACTACTCTGTTGACTAACCCTTGACATCCAGATCACTTAAGGAACCTAGATTTCTTGCCTCTGCACTGAATGATATCATATTTTACTCTACTAGTAAAGTTACTAGAGTATAATCTAGAGATTACGAATTCTAAATTATAAAAATAACCACGTATAATACAGTATAAAATTGTGTACAATAAATTTAATATTGTTAGATTCTTTCCTACATCTTGCATTGACTATCTTTTTAATATCAAGTTTTGAAATAAAAATGTAGATTGATTAATAGACATTAAAATGAAAAAAATATATATCTCAACACCTAAAAATAATTTATTGACAGCAATTAATTAACTCTGCATCTAAAGTAATTATTAGTCAATGTTCGATTAATTAGTCAAGTTTTGCATTAATTAACTCTACATGTAAAATAATTATTAGTAAGGGTTGAAATACATACGAAAATATATAGAGGTAGAAAAGGACAGAGAGACAAATAAAGAAAAAAATAATTATTTCTTTATTATTATTCATAATTGAGACTAACGCATCTATTTATACATATAGTCAATATAATATAGGTAAATATAATGATAAATATAGAAATATATTATCATAAATATGGTAATATATTATGATAATAATAAATATAGAAATAATGATAATTTAGTTTGAATTGCAATTTAAATATAGTAATAATGATAATATAGTTTGAATTGCAATTTAAATATAGTAAATTATCAATAATTAAAATAAATTTCTAAATCTCTCCCACCCAAAATCATCATTAATAATTAAGACGCTGTCGATGATACCTCTATATAATGCTCTAACCAGAGGACTCGTTGAGCTTTCACTTTCTTCGTCCGGTCACTCTTTCTGTATTTTACTTCGCCGCTCGACCTCGGAACCCTAAAAGGAGCTCCTTTTTTCATCGTCAGATTCTTTCTCTGGTAAGTACGGATTGTTCGATGGACGTCTTTCGGAATCTAAGGATTAAAACGGCGGACCAAATCTGATTGGGGGCTTTTGGGCTGGTCTGAAGTCGCCAAACTTGGTTAAGAATGTTTCTCGGGATGGAATTTCACGTGCGATTTTTAGTAGTCAGATGTAGTGCAACACGCATACGGTTGAACTTCTCTTTCATCCTCAGTTCTTGGATGGACTTCAAAATCCAGATTTGTGTGCTTTGACTCGAAATAGTTCTTTGTTTGCTCTGTGTTTTGATCCTTATAATCTGTCATTTAACGATTGAGGTTTAGAGTAGGAAGAAAACTCGTGGTAGATGAAAAGGCACTTGAATTGAGAAGTCAAAGATTAATCTAAAGCTGATCATTTTCTTCCTTTGACCTGAGCTCTATTTTACATTCTCCATGTGACGAGATTGTGCTCTAAATTTCTGGCTTACGTCGCTGCAGTCAAGATTAGTTCTTAGTCACCAAGTGTTCCATTTATGCAGCAACAAATATTTTAATAGGAAATCATTAAGTGACTATTTTGCCGTGGATGCCATTTTTTGGACTCACAGTTCAGTCATTGAAAGATTGTGTTCAGACTATAGTTCAAAAGCATGCATTTTCTTTTCATTCTCTTCATCATAACCTACCCAAAGTACACTCAAATAATTTCTCACGAAGTGGAAGTACATTATTACTCCATAATAATTGTTATCTAGTGATTCCTTCATAACATCGTCTATTTTGCAATTCACTGTTCCATTACATGACAGCATTCATAAGTAAAACACAAATGCGATGTCTATATTACATTTGGTTGTCATAATTTACACATTCTTACACTTTTCTAATCTTGCAATATATTATGTGGCCTCATTATATTGTTGGGTGCTTCTAGAATCTTGACTCAGATTTTAAAAAATATTTTGAATGCTATCTGAAGATAATGTTAACCAAAATTAGCAAAAATTCTCTATTGTATGATATTATTTGGAAAAAAAATGTGTTTCTTTAGGAAATTTGCTTCAATCAAGTTAATGTTTGACAACATCATCTCCATGCTGGGAAGAACATAATTAATTTTTATATTCCTTTCATTTGATTATTATTGTTGTCTTCAACTTCTTGTACATTATCACATTATTTCAAACAAATTCAGATAAGTTCCACATGGGATTCATTTCCAAATGAAATGTGCTTTTAGTGTTACTTCGTAGTCTATTTAAATTTAACTAACACACCAATATTACATTTTTTTCAGGAGACAATCAAATCCAACATGGATATTTTATTCTAGAAACTGTTTCAGATTTCTGTCATCACTTTCTCATTAATCATGAACTTTGATATGTAGCTGAATGGATGGGATGAACTGAAATGAAGACCACTAAAGTGAGAACCTTTCTGGCTTTAATTTGTAATCTTTCGGATATATCCTTGTTAATTTAGTATGCATATAAACAGAAAGTTACCATGATGCGTAAGTTCTTCATGATCATGTTTGATTGTATTCTGGATTTCCTGGTTGTCTTTTTCCTACTCTTTTATATAAATTTTCCTGCTCAATGCTTGTAGTTTTATGTTCAATAAGTATTTTGGTAAACATCCTCTGGATATTTTCCTTTTATTTTTTTGTCTGTATATGTATTTGTGTCATGATTTTTGAAAATAAAAGAATCTCTCGAATAACTGTACAAATGATGCCGTTCCTTTTCTTTTAAAATAGAAGAATATCCAGATTGAATTGAGCTTATTTGCTTCTCCTAATTCTGATATAATCGACTTGTTTTAATTGGTTCTCCTAATTCTGATATTTAATTTGTGGCACTATGGTCGACAGTGTATGGTGCAATGCACAATTTTGAATTTGAGACAACACAAGATAAAATCCATGTGATTTAGTAAGCTATGTCATAGATAGTCACATGCTATAGTTGACGACCTCACAAGAAACAAGAGAGAATGCAAGAGTACAAACATGTATTGTTGCTTAAATGTTTGTAGCAATAGGATTAAGACCTCTTTTTATAAGCTTTTACAATAACATGGTCTTATTGAGACCCCACAGAAAACATATTAAGTATATAAAAACAAAATAAGAATCAAACTAAATTTTATTGTTTTAATAGACCTCTTTATTTTAGATTAATCTATTTTATTGCTATTTCTTCTCAAGTTAAAGTCATTTAGTGAATAACAATTCTAATGGCCGACCAACAATAATGTTAGGTGATTCCTAAACTGCCCATAGTTGTCATAATCTTACAATTCATGATTTATATCTTACAACACATTGCAATTCACATGTAAAATGATATAGTTCTTAGTTCTTACTTATGAACCAGAAATCAAAAGGACAGTGATGATTTAGGTTTAATTCAATAGAATATGAATTTTATTTTATACAATTCTAAAAATGAGAGAAAATATTTTAATTCTTATAAATTAAGAGTAGCTATGACTCATTAAGTAAATAAACTAAACCCAACATTTTAGAAATTAAACTGAAACCATTAGAAAGAAGAATGAAAAGATGAATCTTATGATATATTATAGAAGTATAAGGACAATGAGAATGGAGTCTCATATTCAATGCTTACATAGAATAAGGAAATTTTGTCAAATTGCGACATAGAGTCTTCGATGATAACCACAGTGGACAAAACCCCGGACAATTACCAAGAAGAATTAATCTTGTCATATCAATACATAGAATGACACTAAGGGTACAATTGATGGCGACTTAGAAGTCATGTCATAGTAGAGTCCTCTTCTATTTGGTGGTAATGTGTTTTTTTTATGCGAAAACAATTTGACAATGAAATTTGCAATTGCACATGCCATTTTAATCTTTAATGAAATAAATAATAATTTGTGAATTCTCTCTAATGGAAGATATGACCTATTCCTTATGTGGATCAATGTTAAGTTCATCTATACTATTATGTTATTAAATGGAACATCATTTTATTTATATATTTTTGGATATTATAACTATTTTGAATAAAGTACATTTTTTAATATATTTTATAATCTTTCATCTGAACCTTTCATTCCATAATTTGAAAATTCACCAAAATGATTCACACTGGTAATCTAGATTTGACAACCTTAAAAATGCCAACATATGCATCAAATAAGGTAATGCCATGCAATGTTAAGATTCTGAATAACTAATAAGGTCTGCTTTTGTTCTAGTAATCTTTGAACTTTTGGTGAATTAGACTTAATAAATTCACATGTCCTTAAGGAGAGAAGGTCTGATAGTTGTATTCTTGTTAATCATATATTTAATGAGATCTTATGAGGAAGCTTTATATATTTTGTCAATGGTAATCACATGACCCTTTTTTCCTAGTCTTCAGATATATTCCTTTTCTATTCCTTTTCTCAGGTCACAAGTGCACAGAATCCGCAGAATACAGAAGAAATACAATCTTCATCCCAAGCTTCAAATGAAATTGCACATAACCATCAGAATTCTCTAGTTGCTGAGTCACCAAGAGCAGCCACAGGATCATCTTCAAAAGGAATCAATCAAAATAAGAATGTTTGTCGTGAAGACATTGAGCTAGTAAGACAATTCATTTCTTATTTATAAGAATTTTTAACAGTTGGCTCTGACTGTACCATACATATGTTTCAGATTTTTTTTCTCCCTTCATATATATTGGCTAAGCTAGAAATACCTGCCGGCATGTCTGTTACCATTGGATATGATCTGTACCATGGTAGCAAATAATTGGAACAGAAAACAGATATGTTACCTTGAGCTATTTCATTCTTACCACTTATTTATGGATATTCTTACAGGTCCAAAATCTAATAGAGCGTTGTCTGCAACTGTATATGAACAGAGGGGAGGTGGTTAGTATTCTGTCCACACGTGCTAAGATAGAACCAGCTTTTACCACACTAGGTGAGTCTCCCAGACTCAGTGTACGTCATATGATTTTTGATACTGATACATACTAGGAATTGAACATTAAATATGCTCGTTCCTGGTAATCTGTTTTAGCTAATAGTTGCACATGTTGTTTTTCTTGCGCGGAACATTTCTTCAAGTATGACAAGATCATTTCTTCTTCAGTTCAAGTATTTTCTGTGTAGAATTGCTGTCAGTTCAAGTATTTTCAAAAACTCAAAGTTCAAATGTCCACATGAATGGCAGTCACAATTTGCTGAGGGGAAAAATGCTCATTAATTCACTTTAAAATCATTCATTTAACTATTTAAAATGAGAATATTTTGGTGTTTTAGTTTAATGTCTTGTCTCTTTTCATTTTGCAGTGTGGAAAAAACTTGAAGAAGAAAATTCTGAATTTTTCAGGGCATATTATATAAGTTTGAAGTTGAAAAGCCAGATCAATCTTTTCAATCAGTTACTAGAACACCAAAGCCATCTTATGAATGGTCCTGTCCTACCAAATGCTCCAGTTGCTCCAATACATATTGGAATGGATACTAGGACTGGTAATTTCTTGGATTAAGGTGTCATCTGCCAAAAGTAATAGTTGAAAATTTAAAACTTGAGTTTTTCTAAGTAGTAGAAGCGATTTATTTTGCAAAAATCAGTGATTACTGTAAGTTGTTTGTTATCTTTTTCAAAGTTCATGTTCAATCTTGTTCTTATAATCCACTAGTTTGCTCCTTTATCAATCTGGTTGAAATATTCCTAACTTCTAGGAGTATATCCGTAGATATTTAATCAATTTTGGTTCCTCAAAAAATTAATTGTAAAACACTAACAAAGTTTACTTCATTAGGTTGTACACACGATTACACTCCTAATCATATTAACTGGTAGGTTGCACATGAATAGCAGGGCTTCTCGATCATGTGGCATAGGATACAACAGAAATCATTTGGTTTAATGGCCTAAAGGCTAATGGGTTTGTGGCCCATGGGTTCATAAACCATGTGAATAGCAGGTGGGTCAAACGGGTGCTCTTTTCATAGGAAATCAGCTAAACTATTCGTAGCCAAAGCTTCCTCTTCATTTGATAATCATTTGTCTTGAAAGGAACAACCATATCTTCATTGACTGACAATGCTGTTAGCCCATCCTTTGCAATACCAAGAGGATGAGCTTATGTGCCAATTGTATGCTATGCTACTGAGTAACCAATCCTCTGTAAACTCTACTATAATATGCTAAAAACCTCAGTCTTCTATTGTAGGGTTCTCTATTTATAATTCTCATTATTCTCCAAGTTTTTGCTATCTTAAAGTTTGTATAATGGCATATTGATATTCTCTATATCGATATGAGATTCTCGCTTTTAATTATCACTTACGGCTAATTTGAATACTGAATTTTCTTTAGTTCTATTGATTTTGACATGTTTCTCATGATCTATCACCTTGATATTAATTATTGATTTTATTAATGCAATCTTATTTATTAGAAAACCTGCACAAGCATTTCGAATTTCCAAAACCTTTTCTTGCCAATTTGTCATGTTACAGTCCTTTATAACTTCATTCTTCTTCTTTATTTGCTTTATATAACTCAAAAGTCGCTTACTCATGTCAACTATATGATGCACTTTAACATATGCTTAACTCATTCAAGAACTGATGTCATTGTGCTATTGGTCATCCAGTGTGTATATTCTATAGTGCAACTTCTATTTCATGCATTTGACTGTCTTTCGATCAGTTTCGGTAAGCTTGCTTTTCCTTGTAGAGTAATTGTCACATTGTCACCAAGTCAAATAAGATCTACCCAGTTCTTCAGCTGCTGAAACTTGTCAAAAAAGCATATTGGCACTGGTTATCTTTTTGCTACATATTTTTCTTTTGCCTTGCCCTTGTAAGCTCATAAATGTCGAGTCTACTGTCATTAAATTAGTGTTCCAATTACCTTTAACTCCTTCACGGTATAAGTTGAACTGAGAATCTTTATTTCTCTTTCCGTTGGTCAAATCACATTTTTGTTAGAGACATGGTTTGTTTGTGTAAAGAGTTATAGTGAAGCTTGCTAATCCCAAACTATCTCTGTAATCAGTTGTGTTCAGATTGTAGATGTATCAGATTTTTTTGCTTCTGTAGATCTTTATGATTTTTCATGAGTATGCAATCTTAATCCTTGAGCTATTATCATTATATTCTAGAATCATCAATTTACTATATAAATTGTCACACGTGATCTTAACCAAAAGGCTGAGAAAGATGCAGGCTGGGTTTCCCCTTCCTTTCCTTCCATCAAATTATACATTTTGTCACTGATTTATCATTCTTACTCAGACCTGTTTTTAGTGCAGTCAACAGCATGCCTATGGGGTATCCAGTTCTTCAGCAAACTGCAATGACAACTATAGGTCAACCACATTTTGATGCTACTGATTGTGCATTGACCAGCTGCCATGTGGTTCATGGAATTCCTGCACCAGTCAGATTCCAACCTATTTCAATAAATTCTGGCAAAGAGTATGTGCACTTTTTATGATTTAAGAGGGGTCAAATCAGGCAACCTGAAACTGTTCTTTACTTGTTATCCTACTGCCATTCTTGTGGTTTTTGAATGTCTTTGTATTTTGCAGCATTTTGATGAATGGTCGCACACCTGAAGAAGCTGTGTCAGCTGTGCCGTGTAGTATATCAGAGATTAATGGAAGTCCGGCATCAGTTGCGTCAAACAATCACTTTCCATTTACCCCATCTGAGATATCTGGTATGGCCCTGGATGCATCAGGACTTGATGCAACTTTAACATCTGCTGTGGCAAGTTCAGAAGAATTTCAACTAGGTCAAGATTGTCACATTGGTTCATCCAAAGCTTCACTAGGATCACTGGGACAGCTTTGGAATTTAAACCTTTCAGAATTAACAACCGATTTGGCTAATTTTGGAGGTAAGCTATATCTCTGATGGTATACCAGTTGATAATAATTAGTATGAAAATCTAGAGGGATACTTGCTAGTACTTTAAATTTCATGTCTTAGAACTTTCAGTTTGTCTAAACTAGTGTGGATTTCTTGCTGAGGATCTATATAAGCCTAATTATAACATTAATAAGGGAATCTGTGCAACTAAATGATCCATTGCTAGATATCTAATCAACATGTATCTATTTGTCATTTTGAATATACAGCAACGAAATATAATTAAATAAACTGAATAAGTAGATTAAAATATTGGAAATAAATAAAAATAGGCCCCCTAGTTTTATCATATAACTGAAACACTGGAGGCTTATATCAGGGAAGCAGAAGCTGCAAGCCTGAGCTGATCCTAGAGTACATTATTCCAAGTTTTCCTTTTTCTCTCTAAATAATTCAAAAAATGTTGATAGCTTATTCCTAACTCATTTGGTAACACCCCTAGTGGGTCTCTGCGGCCATTGATATGTCATGGCTCTCACTACAGCGACATGGCAATCTCTTTGGCACCTGCTAAGTTGAAAACAACCATACCACCAGAATACATATCAGAGGAAATATTTTTAATGTTTGCACCCATATATACTGATTTTAATATATCATGAATCTGTAAAGCAAAAAAATTTCACTACTTAAAAGTATCCACAAATATGTGCTCACACAATTAAAAACATGATAAAGCAACCAAGGAATCCTAAATTCACAAAAGTCACATAGTGTTTATGGATCAACATCCTAGGAAGTCCGACCTCAACCACACTAGTGAGTTTAACACCCTCTTTTTGTAGCCTTGGTGTGCTAAGAGAAGGGGACTTAAGTAGGGCAAGCAACATAAATGAGATGATCATAAAGATAAAGTGTAAAATTATAAACTAGATACATGCCAATTCAAACTGCAATTCACATTGTGAATCAATATTGATCAAGAAGAGTCATCAATGGAACTTAGCATCTTCATGAGAATTAGTACAACGAACACTTTTCTCCACACTGGCTACCCTAAATCTAAATCAATCTCCATCTCGACTTCCAGAGTACAACCATTGAATAACAGCTTTCACAACCTCATCTACAATTTAGAACCTCCATTTTCTAAAATCTTGACACCCACCCCAACCATCTCATGTTTCTATTTTAGCTTGAACGATACACTAAATGTTTAACCCTCAAGCACTCTCATCACTCATCAACAATCTCTTTGAACTCCCACCTTGCCTCAAATTGACTATATCTTCATCCACATCCCATATAGTCCAGTTGAACTCAGTCCATAATAAAGCTTGACCATCTTAACTTGGCTGAACTCAACTCACCTTGATGTTCTAACCAACTTTCCAAACTGTGGTCTAAACTTAACTGAGTAGCGATGTCATATTGAAGTGGAGTCATGATCGTGATGCGTTGTGTGCTGGAGTCATGATCACAACACGTCATGTGGCAGAGTCATGGTAGCAACTCATGGATTAGGTATTCCGACATTAGTAATGACTTATATGTATATGGAAGTGGTTACATAACATTAATGGTGATGAAATTAATCGATGTTAATAAACTAAGACGTTTTATTAGATAAAGCATCGATAAAATTTGGAGATTTGGGGAAGTGGATGAGAAGATGAATTGTTAGGTTCTGTTCCATTGATGGGAGAATTGGATAAATGGGAGCAGGGGCGACGGATGGAATAACAATAAGCAGGGAAGGGTCAGGTGGTATGAAGGAAATGGTGGATCTATGGGTGATATCCTTCAGGATGCATTGACAGAGTGGATATATGACTTTGAGGAACTAGGAAGCTTATGCCAAAACTGTTCGAAGGGAATATTACTGATGCTCTGGTTTGATCACCAACCAGGGCATCTGTAGTGGACGGAGGAAGAGAGGATGATGATCAAGGTGATACCCAATTAAAAATATGCATCAGAATATTATCACACCATGATTTAGTGTACTTCTGAATTGATTCATTAGAGATCAGATTCAAAAGTCCTATAATCTATCCTACTGTAAATGCATAGAGTTAAGAAAATCAGTAGCTAGAACAATTATAAAGTTATAATTAGAGGATTCAGCTTGCTAAATTAAGAGAATTTGTTCGATACGTTAATCTATTGTTACTTATTTGTTGGAAGCACATTTGTATACGCCTTAAATCAACAAACATGAGCATATCCTGCTTTTTATTTGCCCTGTTGCTTCTTCTGATTATTATATCTTACTATTTGTTGGTTGAAGATCTTGGAGCTCTGGAAGACTATACTGGCTCTCCTTTCCTCCCATCAGACTCCGATGTCCTACTCAACTCCCCAGCACGGGACGACCAAGGTAGATGCTCTATGCTCAAACATTTGCACGCAACACATAATCGTAACTTGATAAGTTCATCTAAGTTTTTAATTTATGTGCTATTTGAAACTTAAGAAATATTTTGTTAAGTAGTGATTTACAGAATCAAACTTTCTCAGTCAAGTTGTTCCTTTCCTCAATTGAACTTTTTGATTCATACTCTATTTACTGTGTATCAGTTGAGGAATACTTTGCTGACCCAGTGACTGTGCCATCCGCGCAACCAGATGAGGAGAAACTTTGATGAATTGAGGCATCAACAGGCGTTATTCAGGCTTGAAGGCTGTACAACGCTGGGCCAATCTGAGCACATGCAATCAATCAACTGCTGTGTTATCACTTGCAGCACTAGTATTCTCTTTATTTGGATTTATTCTACAATCTGGAGCACAGACAAATTTCATGTTTTTGGATGATTGTTGACTTCCGAAGACCAAATGGTCTGAACAGTGTTTTATGGTTAAGTGTAGGGCATGGAGGAGAGCTTGAATTTCAAAGTTCAAGGGCTCTCCTCCATTTACCTGCACTGAAATCTAAGGCAGATGATTTTTAAGTCCCTCTTTGAAGTTCTTTTTTTAAATTCGGAGTATAATTTATTCATATTTAGAAGTCAATTTTTAAAATATTCATCCCTTTTGAACGCTTGTTGTTTTTGTTTTTACGTTTGATGTACAACAAGATGACCGAATTGATTATGAAATTGCGGTTAGGCGTTGCTTAATCATGCAACTACGATTTTGTAGTCGTAGGCTGGTTGAATTGTTGCTTGGCTAGCTCCATCGTGATTTATGGCTAGATGCACCCCCCTAGTTTTCTATTTGAGCAGTTAGAGTAGTAAACAAGCCGAGCTTAGCTTTGGAATATTTAAGTTTGTTTGATAGGTAACCAAGTTAAGCTGAACTGAGCTTAAAATAAACCAAACCTATGAAATGATTATTCAAGCTTGTTTGATTTGTTTTTTTATGAGTTTAAGCTTGTTTAAAGTTTGATTCATTTAAATGTTATCGAGCTCTCAATTTAGACTTGACTTGAGCTTGGTTCGTTTAATGTTATTGAGTTCTTATTTAAACTTGATTGTTTGAAATTTTTATTTGTTTGATTAATTATTGAGCTTGATAATTTAAATTTAATTTATTTTATTTTATAAGAATTTTATTAATGAACATTGTTCACGAACATTCAGAGTTGAACATATATATGTTCAAGCTTGTTTGTTTAGTTTAACGAATTGTTTAAGCTTGTTTATTTAATTAATATTGTCTATATTAAACGAACATAAACAAGATTTTACAAAGCTGAAATCTGAACTTATTCATAATGTTTGATTCATTTACAGCCCTATAAGTGATCATGTGACAAAAAAATAAAACTTTCATGAGTGATCATGTGGCAAAAAAATGAAACCGTCAATCTTGGTGGCTCCTCCCCATATTTCCCAAAAGGGATATATTATAGGAGACTTTATCCAACAACAGTAGCGTATAAGGTAGGGGTGGAAAAAAAATATTAAAATTTTAATATACCATATATACTATATTGAAATATATCAAAGCATATTAATTTAACAATAATATACTAAAAATTTTAGTATGTATATCATATTAGAATTTTCAATAATAGTTATACGATTTATATAAAATTTTTCAATATAGCACACCCATACTAAAATTTTAAACTAAACGGTATAGAATTTATTAAAAATTTGATAGGATATCAATGTAATTTTTATATATACCAAATATTTCAATACGATACAAATAAAAAATTCCATGTGATAAATTTCCTACATAAATCATGGATTCATCGATTTGACTAAAGGCGAAGAAAGACCGTGCAAAGGGCTGAGAAATGTTTTAGAAACATTATATGTGATTTAGTTATTTAAAAAAAATAGAGCTTATGAATGAGTGATATAACAACGGGGATATCAAAAACTTTTTAACATAAAAAAGGAAAAATGTTGCAGTAATCTACATGTCTCAATCGAACACAATAATGTTTAAATAATTTGAGTAAAGAAAGTTCGTTTTTTTTTTGTTTGTAGATCTTTTTGAGAAAGAAAGTGGAAATGAATTGAAACAAGTTTAAATGGTCTTCGTCTCAGAAGATGTGAAATTCACATCGAGATTGTCGTTGTGAAACCTCACGACAATGCAGGTAATGTTGTCGGCGCTGCCGCGAGAAAAAGCCGTCTGTGTCAACGTCCGTGCTGCGGCCTCCGGTTCTTCCTCCATTCTCGCAAGAGCAATGGCCTCCTACCTCACCAGGATACAAAGATTTAGCATTGAGGAAATGGGCATGGGTTTTAGTCGAGACTAATGATGAAGTTTCAGCATCTAACAAAGATTTACAAGATTCTTGAGATATCAACTTCTACTTTTTAAATTCCTGTTGCAACTCTACCATCACAGTGAGGAACTGGGAGAAGGGACAATCATGATTCTTTGAAAACAAGAACAATTCAATCGCAAGTATAAGGTCCGTATTAACCTACATAGTTATGTTTTTTTACGTAGGTGCTGATCGACATGCCAATGAGCTAGATAAGACAGTATAAGATTTTTTTACCAGTAACCAAGTGTTTATAATAAGAGGGATGAACCGACCTCATTGGGGATAACGTCCCACAGCCCATCGCTTGCAAGAACCAACAACTCCACTTGCTCGTTAACATCTTCTTCCTGCCATGAATGTAAAGAGTTAGCGATATTGACCAACATTCACCATAGCTACAAAAATGCATTTCCAGTTCTTCTGTTTACACAAAATGTAAGCATAAAATATTAGGGTTTAGGGTTGTGACCCTTAGTTGATTCCATTGATCGAGTGGAAAAGGGGAGAGAAAACCACAAGGAAGACGACGTGTGAAAAAAAAAGAAGTAACATCTTGGTACACGACCCTATCTCAAATAGTGGCACATCAAAACCTTCAACCTTTGTAGAAGGACGATGTAAAGAACAAGTGAAAGTAAAGCGCTCGCTCACTTTGCATGAAGAAATTTACAAGTCATTAGGGTAGAACTTCTATAATTGTAAAACTTGAATACAAAATGGCCTAACGCTAATCCTATATATAGCTACAAAAACTGACCTACCTTGAGACATAACTCTTAGATAGACATAACGTTTGAGTTAAGTAGATGTCTCTTTACCGTGAGGCACGACCCTTTTGACATAAAATGACCTACTTGAAGCGTGAGAATGCATGATCACAGTACAGTATAATTTGATACCGAAACAATGCAAAACTACAGACAGAAATTTTATGATCAAGACAAATTGTCAACTTTTCTTATTCATTTGCTATGTAGTGTACCATTTGAAAGATGCAAAAGCGCTCATACTATCAAAATTATGGCATCATTATCAACAATGGCAAGTAGAAACAATAAGTGACACTAACCAAAGTTTTTGTTGACCTGTTTATAAAGATATAGAACATTTCTGATGCATTGTTATTATATAAAATTACTAATTTCTTCTGAGTTTTGATGAGATAACATTAGCATCCTTGTCAGTAGGCTAAAATGAACACACATTAATAAATGGCAAGGAAATAGAAACACACAAACACAAAAGACATTTGCAGTGGACACTTTCAAGCATTTGAAAATAAATGCATAAAGCTACCAATGGCGCACAGATAAGATCTACAATAACCACTGAAATCAGTTGCGACTGGAACATGGTTAGCTTACTATATGTTTTACTAGATTACTGATAATCGAAGAGCAATATCCTTGGTGTGCAACAAGGTATAGAGGGTGAG
This sequence comes from Kaempferia rotunda, assembly GCA_037177415.1. Taxonomy (NCBI): domain Eukaryota; kingdom Viridiplantae; phylum Streptophyta; class Magnoliopsida; order Zingiberales; family Zingiberaceae; genus Kaempferia; species Kaempferia rotunda. Next base: position 4,843 of record JBAMIB010398383.1, on the reverse strand, counting down.
AAAGGTAAAACCACTAGAAAGCAACATTTAGGTTCTACAGCTCTACACAAAATGTGAGAGCTTCTGATGTAGTAAATTACCTGAATATCCGGTACTGCCATTACATACGGTTTCAAAAGGCGATTACCAAATGCCCTTGACATTGCAAGTATGCCTCCTACCCGCCATGTACCTGCAAACTCAAACTGCTTACAATTTACAGTCATTTGTCATAATCTTATAACAAATTTTGATGTAGCACCAGGAACGATCTATGACTTCCAAAACTCACAAAGAGGAATCTATCAGCAATTGTAAATTGTTGAATATCCATTACATGGGGCTCCAGACTCCTTTTTTATATACCATGATGATGACCAAGTTTCCCAAAGACAAGGCCTAACTTACCCTAAAAAATTACAACTATTAAAAAATTAAGAAAAAATTCAGTAAATTATGACTATAGAATAATTTAAACCCTAAATTTTAAACTACATTAGTTTTTAATGGAGTTTGATAGTTGTTCTGATTCTTCTGGGTTGTAATTGTATAGCTCAGCTAGAATTGCTTGGGGTTGAAAATTTTACGGATGCATGAACTGTGTGCATAGGAATCATACCGAATAACCAAAAGATTAAAAAAAAATGGTGGACTAAATATTGTTGTTATCAGTCAGAATGCAGGTAACCATTACTTTTGAAAGAAGACATACCAGCCCACATAACAAATCCTCCAGCATCTTCAATCCTTTTACGCTCATCACCTCTGTTTGGCTTGTGATCATCAGAAAGAGCAATTGCTTTCAGAAAGAAAGAACACAAAAGATAATCAGTTGCCGACCATTAATTGCAATAAATAGAGCAGCAAACGTAATAAGAGCTTTCAAGAATAAATATAATTTATGTAATCACCTAGAGTTAGTAAGCTTTCAACACTGAAGTGAATATGATGGAACAGGCTTTGGTGTTCCAAGAACAGGATTTATATGAAGGTGAAATTGTTGTCAGAATTGTATGATTCACAATTTGCACCATGCTATATGTTGCATTTTACATGTAAGATGATACAGTTCTTACTTCTTACGTAGGACCCAAAACTTAGAAGAACTGTGATGGTTTGATATGATTCAATTGAACTGATGCTATCAGACTCTAAGTTGACAATGATTTTTCTATCTCAACAAGCATTTGATGACGAAATTTACTATTGATCATTCCGTTCAATTCCTGGAATGAGATCAACAATAAATTGTACATTGTAATTCACTAAGACATTTCACGATACAAGCCTTGATTTGACAACCTTACAAATCTCCACTAGACTTGTCTATTATTATCTTACATGGTACTCATCACTTATCCTTCTGATGCTCAACGACAACAGCTCATGTCATCGCATCCATATCTCCATATCTTATATAATATAACTATTTATACATACTTCTAAAATTCTAGTCCATAAATCAGAATCTCCCAATAGTTATTTTTCTCTAACAAGAGACTTGTGACCAAGTCATTCTCCTTTAGTAAATTAGACATGAGATGTATATAACTATTAGTTGAATAATAAATTTGTTGAGGCATTTGCTGAGACTTGTGGTGATTGATAGAAAAAATCGCAACAACGAAAAATTAACATAGCAATAGCAACTTGGATAACCAAGTTCAAACTTCCTTAAACTCAATACATCCTATACCTGAATGTTGAAATCTAGGATTTCAGTAGAATTGAATGTCATGAAAAAGAATAAAACATTTGCAACCACTTAAAGAACTTTAAATTGGAGAAATTGTTGATAGTAGTATAATCAAGTGAAAACACCTATTTATCAATGCAAAATTAGATCACACAGACCACACAAATAAGATAAGAACTAACTAATTGAGAATTGGGTTTGCCTTGTACCTATGCCTGCCTTTGACATCACAACTCGTGAATCCCCAACATTGGCTACATATAGATGTTTTCCAATCAAAATTGCTGTTGAAGCTGTAGAACCATCATCTCTGAAAGTGTTTCTTTCAGTTTCTAAAAATTCTGAGTCAGTTTTTTGGTATGTTTCATCTGTAGGGTGCCCCAAACATAAGACAAATCCAAAGGCAAATTAGAATAAAAGTCCAACGATCATGTTTATACACAGTATCAGATTGAACCATGAACCTACTAATAGCCAGTTTTGTGTCTGTCATGAACTGTGGATGTTTCATAAGGTTTACAAATAAGTGTTCCTTCAAATATTCAGCAGCGCGCGATCCACCATGACCTACACATGATATTTATAGAACATAATTTGCAAAGCAAGGAAAACAATATATTATAGCAGAGAATATCAAACCATCGAATATCCCAAAGAGACTAATAGTTTGCTCATCAATGCTAGACAGTTTTGTATCGTAGAAGTCCTCCATGTTTGCTCTACGTCCTTGAAAGCTAGCATACCCAAAGCTCAGTTTACCATCCTCGCTGCCAATCAGCACAAGATCCATCAGTTTGCCCAACAAAACAATCTATATGCATTCTCAATAAAATAACCACATACCTTCTCCCTCCACCAGTTACTAAACCTCCATCTCCGGAGTCATTTTTTTCCAGCAGGTTAGAAATTGGTTGAGGCCCTGTAGATGTGCTGAAGTCGACCATCATCTTCAAGGAAGTCTTCGACTTGCAGCGGTTCCAATTAGAGTTCAACGGCGGCTTCACGTCAATATCTATCCACCGTCTCCTGAGATGGCAATTCACGCTCGAGGACAGCTCGATCAGATTTCTTGCTCGGACCGCACAACTTTTGGCAGCGCATATCATCTAAGCGGGTAGAGGGCGAACTACACTGCCGGATTACCGTCAAAAGCGAAGAAAAGGGGGAATTTGTCACAAAGGCGGGACCTTTTTCTGCTGGAAATCAGGGAAGACGCTACCTTTAAGATTAATAAAAATAATTAAAAAAAAAAAAAACTATAAGCAGGCTAGAAGTAGAACGGATCTTCCCACAAGGTAGGGAGGGAATATCGCTATAAACGAAAAATAAATAATAATAAAAAATTAATCTTTATTAAATCTGAGAACCCATCGACCGAAACCATTAAATCTGAGGAAAAGGCAACAAAACCTTGTAGCTAAATCTGAGTGGATCCTTGGCCGCCTGCGACGGAAGGGAAAGGAAAGGATGCGCGAAGGAAAGGAAAGAATGTTGTAAGGATAAAATTTCCAAGCATTAGAAAGCCCTTCAAAGCTTTCATAAACGCCCCTCTAATCTTTGCTACTCCAAACCTTATAGCTAAATTTGGCTGCCTATAAAAAGGCGATCGAAACGAACACCAGTTTATGCCCTAATATCATTACCGTATATTTTGGAAAACTAATTCTATTTTTGTTGCCCTTTAGCTTCATTGTCCATTATCGCTCACTGGCTGTTGCACCTTCTAATTATGCAAACGTGACGTATCGTCTGATTTTGAGTTTTTTTTCATCCCCGACTATTCTTAGATTTTATGTTTTTCTTAGCTTTAAGAAATGGACCATCAGCGTAATGGTAAAATTGTTATAGTGTGATCTGCCATCGGTTTGAATATCAAAAATAATTTTTTTCCAAAGCAGGATAGAACCGTATATAATGAATCTTTTCTTACGACTTCATGACACTTTACATGGAGGTAATTAGTGTTGTTCTCGGAAGGAGATCCATCTTAAGGAGATCCAAGTCAAAGGTTGTTGTGGTAAAATGTGATTACACTCACCATGTGTTCCTCACAATCGGTTTTCAGGTTATATGAAGGGGTCAGCTTATAATCGAAATTTAAGTGGGTAGAGTGTTCTTCGAGATCCATATTGACGTGACCTTCTATCCGTGTAAATGATTTTGATAACTTAAGCAGGTAAAATTATGATGAGGTTCGTGTTGGAGCAATCTTGATGCCCTAAGTTTTGATGTTTAGACATAGGTTTAAGTTAGGTTTATTGATGTACTAATATGCACTGTGAGTTTGCGGGAAACAAGTACAACAGGTGAAGTCCAAGAGTGAGCTTGGCAAAGGAGGAAGACCAAGTTGAGCTTGGCATGTGTGTTTGGTATATTGGCTGCATAAGTCCAAGGGTGTAGTCTTGACAACGTAAGTCCAATTATGTATTTGGTATGTGTGTGGTATACTGGCGGCGTAAAGTCCAAGTGTGTAGTCTTGGCAGCGTAAGCCCAGTGGAAGATCCGACAACGAAGACCAAGGCTGATGGAAGCATCCAGAAGGCAAGGCGCGAAGGATAGGGAGGCATCCGAGGGATGCAAGGATGATGGAAGATGGCTAGAAGGCTAGGTCTAGGTTGGTCGGGCGAGGACGAGTGTTGAGGGAATGTACTCGGGGTGAAAACCCTAGTGTGTAGGGTTGACCAGTGACCTGGTACTGTGACCTGGCGCTTGGTGGTGATACCAGGCGACTGCTGGTCGAGTGGCGAGTTTACAGAAATATTGGCCAGTGACCTATCGGCTCATGGGAGCAGACGACTGGTCAACTAGCTGTTGGCGTCATTTGACTTCTGTAAACTAGCCATTGTGAGTGGAGCAGGTGCCTGTTCTTGGGAGCAGGCAACTGCTGTCGAGGCTGAGTGTTTTCAGCCTCTTTTATTTAAGCAAAGCTTGTGTGCTTTGCTTAGGTTGACGAAATATGGAGTAGTCAACCCTAGATTAGTAGTCTAAGCCTGTTCTTGTGATACCAAGGGTTGTGGCGAGATTTCTCCATCCATAAGGAGTAACAAGAGATAGTCGGAGGTTCCGGGGACTCATCCACCGATGGATGAGGGATCGTCTACCTTACGGACAGTCGTGGAGTAGGAGTTCCATCTCCGAACCACGTACATCTTGGTGTGCTCTTCTTTG
>JBAMIB010398372.1:0-10201 GCA_037177415.1 Kaempferia rotunda | reverse complement strand
AGGTAAGTGAAGCCTAGTCCTTGTGAGTGAAGTCAGGTGTTTGAAATCTAGATTGGTCAAGGTTGACCGGACATCTGGTGTTGAGAAGTCCAAGTAGGTCATGGATGACTGGACACTTGGCATTAGACGGTAAGTCCATATGAGTCAAGGTTGACCAGACACTTGGCACTTGAAGGAAAGTCCAAGTGGGTCAAAGGGTTGACCGAACACTTGGCGACAAGTCCTAGCAGGTCAAGGGTGATCAGATGTTGACTAGATGTTGGGTTTGACTTGAGTGAGTCAAATCATGTTTAGGCTTGACTTGATTGAGCAAGTCAGAGCTGGGCCAATCTATCAACTGATTGATTGACTCGAAGTCAATCGATCAGCTGATCGATTGGCCTGTGTTCTCCCAAGTATTCGTGAGTTCACAGAATGCCACTGGATCGATCAACTGATCAATCCAGTAACTCTCAATCTATCAGTTGATCGATTGGGCTGTGGTTTTCTTGCAATGCGCAAGTAAACAACAGACCACACAATCGATCAATTGATCATTTGCAGAGACCAATCGATCAGTTAATCGATTGGTTTCTGACTGTTGTGACACGCAGGATTCAAAAGGCGACACAGCTGCGAGATTGAGTGATTCTCTCCTCCACCTTCTTCTCCGATGATCAAAGGCCAGTTCTTGAAGTTTTCTCGGGGACAAGTGTTGCTGCACTTCCAAGAGTCAAGAGTCATCCACAAAATCAACAAACAAGGTTGTGTGTCATATTCTTGTATTTATTTCCTTGTTTAGAGTTGTATTCTTGTGTGAGTTTGTATGAGGCTTCTCCACTTCCTCAAAGGAGATTGTTTTCATTAGTGGAGAGTGTGTGCGTGTGCGGATCCTTGGATTAGTCACCTCTTATTGAGGTGGATACCAAGTAAATGTCCATGTTAGTGTCTGATTGAGTTTCGTGATGTCATTCCGCTGCAAATCATCGTAGACGAAGCAATCGCAGCCATTCACCCCCCTCTAGCTCCGAAATCAATCCTAACAAGTGGTACCAGAGCGAGGTCGCTCTTCTTTGGATTAATCGCCGGAAGGGCAACAAGCTAGAGGAAGAAGAAGAAGTTTGAAATCCTAAAGCTAATAAGTCAAAAACTTCATCAAAAGATTTAACTTTAAAATAAAATTTATAGATGGAATTTATAATTGTAATCAAATATAAAATTTTCATTGTTAATACTAAGGAACAATCTATTGTATTCAATCACTAAAATAATCATCTGACTTAAATTTGATAAATTAACTGAATTACAATTGATTACTAAATTAATGACCGATTAAGAATAGTCGATATAAAAAATACAGTAATTGTATCACACATGAAAGAATTATTAACTTATTTAACCTACTTTTTATCTATATCATAGCAATCTTCCCATATTTGCATAATAAATTTGTTATATTTTCAATTAATACATGATTGAATCTTTATTTTTAAAATATATACAATTGATTGAAATAATAATCACAAAATTTATAGAATATATTTTATATTTAGTAATTAATCATAAAATTCTCGTTTTGCCTTCTAATTTTCAATCTTCACTAAAACTAAAAACTTAGAAAAAATTTATGGCAACGTATAAAGTATATAGATGATTAATTAGAAGTTAAGAAAAATATCATAGAGAAACCTTACTCGAATGTTAACATTGACGACATATACTGATATACCAATTCTGACAAACATATAATCAAATAATGTTTGAAACCTTCAATAGTTCATGTGAATCGTAATTAAAATAATATAATTTATCTTTGATCTTGCATAAATAATAGATAATTAATATTTAATAAGGAAAAAAGCAATCGATAAGGATTTATGATATATAAATCATATTGTGAAAATTGATTAATGAGAATAGACTAAAAATATATTTTAATAATCTATATTTTTTATTCTTATAAAAAAATGTAGAAAAAATTTAGGATTCACCAAAATATATTTTCATACTCAAATGTACACCCACATGTACCTAATATAGGACATTATATACTACTCTAAACCCTATACCTTATTTTTTAGATTTGTTGTATTTATATTTTATCACATACATAGAAAAAAAAAGAAAATAGATGCCTTTTACAGTGTCAAATTAAGAGTTAAAAGCAAGATTACATGCAAAATTTGACCATTATTTAACGGCAATTAATCGATAAATATTAGTAAATAAAAAATAAATTATAGAAACGACAAAAATATCTGACCTTTTTTGTATTTTTTTTATAATTATTTTCAAATATTAGAAATATCAAAATGTTTGTTTTAAAAATATTTTTCAATTAAACAATTTCTTTTTTCGCTTCAGTCAAATAGTAACTGAAAACGCCAATTCTAGTGGTGGAAATAACATCTCTTAATTCCACCTCTTCCAATGTGCGTCTCCATAGCCCGTGGAAGCGGTCAACAGCTCTTATCATAATTTCGGCTAAGATTTGGCTTATTTTTATGCAATTTTTTTGTTATTTTTTTGTTTGATAAATGGAGAGATTGAGTTCGACTCGGTGCGATTTTGTAACCCTAAATCGGGCCGCTTGATTTGCTGCGAGTTATAAAGAGGAAACCTAGCTGTATTCCATATAAAAATAGCAGAATAGTAGATGTTAAAAGACAAGAACTGGGAATCGTATCAGAGAGAGAGAGATAGGAGTCTTTTTTCTGTTTTTGTTTTTGTTCTTCATCGATGGTTACTGGCATGGAGGCAGGAGGTATTTTTTTTACTTTTACTTTTACTGCGGCATTTGTTTTATGGAATGCTAGTTTAATCGTGTTTGTTTATAATATTTAGATGATTCTTTTGTTTTGCGACTCTTCAAACTCGTCATTTTGATGTGAGTTTCTTAGGGTTCTCAATGTTCTTCTTTGTCGATTGCATTGTTCTATCAGCGGTTCATTGTAGGATCGGGATGTCTCCTGAAATGTTTGTTTAAAACCCTGATGAATCTCTCTGCCATCTCTTCTTTCTGACGCCATTATTATTTTTCTTGGAAAGGAAACGTTGGTTATTATCAAAGGTACTAAACCCTAGTCCGTGTCAGATTTTACATCCATGATAATGCACACTTATCTTGAATTCCCCATGCTATCTTTCACCGTTCCTACGTTACTTGAGTTCTTTTAAAGCCCATTTGAAGTTTTACATTGCTCTTGTCTCTTACACTATTTTTTTTCAAACTCGTGTAGAAGCCAGGTACTGTGACCTGGATTTCTTTGAGTTAGCTAAGATCGTCTATGCAAAAGTTCAAAAACTGGAACCAGAGAACGTGTTCAAGATCATGGGATGCATATTTTTGAAAGAACCAAGTGACCTAGAAATGATCCAATTGGCATATGGTTCTGAACACTTGTTGCTTTCAACAGTAGATGACGCAAACAACATGCTTACCTTGCTTTTCCCCAAGAAATCCATGCCTAAATTCCAAATTGGTTCTTACCCTCCTTTTGGATCACGATCCAACTCCTCTCTCAACCACATCTCGACATCTCATTGGGATGCTCAGCTTGCTCAGAATGAACACAATGCCACATCCCACAGCTTTGATTTCTCCCCATTTTCTGATTTGGTTGGAGACAGATACTCCCTCTACGGTCAAGCTCAAACAGTGGAGCCGCTGGATGGTTCTGCTTCAAATCACATTAGCAACTACTACGGTCCGGATTCTGCATTGGCTGGTGGAATGGATTCTAGGTTCAACAGGAGATCACACAGCTTATCTGATTTGCCTATTAAGGCTTGCCACTATTTCAACAAGGGATACTGCAAGCATGGAACAAACTGTAGGTACTCCCATGCCCAGTCCTTCCCAGATGGGTTTCCTCATGCACATAGCACCAACATGCAAGAATGCCCCATTGACGATCACCCACTCACACCAAGATCTCTAGAGAAGCTGGAATTTGAGATTTCAGAGCTTTTGAGGTCCAAGAGGGGAATGCCTGTTTCAATTGCCTCATTGCCCATGTTATACTCTGAGAAATATGGGAAGAACCTCCAGGCTCAGGGGTACCTCACTGAGAGCCAGCGTCATGGCAAGGCTGGTTACAACTTGACCAAGCTGCTGTCACACTTGAAGAAGAGCATTAGGGTCATTGAGAGGTATTTTGAGGGCATTGGCTTGTGAACTTAATTTCTTTACCTAAATTAACTGTTTATGTATGAATTGCAGGCCGCATGGACAACACTCAGTAATTTTAGCAGAGGATGCTTCAAAATATATAGATGGCAGGAATGAGAGAAATGACCAATCTCCAACATCGTCTAGTTCTCATCAGATTTATCTTACTTTCCCGGCCGAAAGCACATTCACTGAAGAAGATGTTTCCAACTATTTCCAGTAATTATAGAGAAATGAAGTCGAGCATTTGAATTGGCTGCTTGCTTTATCTTTTTAACTTATCTGTTGCCTTTGTGCAGACAATATGGCCAAGTGCATGATGTTAGGATTCCTTGTCAAGAAAAACGCATGTTTGGGTTTGTTAGCTTTGTCAATCCGGAGACTGTCAACATGATTCTGATGAAGAGGAATCCCCATTACATATGTAATGCCAGAGTTTTGGTTAAACCATACAGGGAAAAGACAAAAATCATGGACAGGTCAATTTCTTCTATACTATTGAAGATTTTATTTCTTTAATTGTTATTTCTGTAGAATTCCCAGTGCTAATAATTTCCTATATGTGAGGCAGATCTTACACAGAAAAATTGAAGCCTATGATGCATTATCTTTCAAATTATCATGAAATGGATCGTGATGCTCATTCAGGTGAGTTTGGTTGCAAAGTTTTAAATTTATTACACTTGAAAAATGATGTTTGTAATATATAGTTTACGTATTTTTAATTTGAGAAATGATTTGTAGAGAGAAAAAAACTCAAGGAAAACCTAAGGAAAGACACATGAAGTGTGATGCCCACAAAAAGTGAAATGGTGGACTTCATTATTATGTGTCTTTGCTTGAGGTTTTCGTTGAACTTTTTTCTTTGAGGGCATCATTGCTCTTTTAATTTTAACAATATGTAACTTCAATTGTGTCACAAGAATCTGAGTGTGCAAGACTACAACAATATCAGCTGCTGATTGAAGAAAATCAGATGATCGAGCAAGAGAGAACACACCTCTCTGGATTGAACTTGACTCGTGGGGCGGTAACTCAGCGACATTATTCGATTCCTAGAGTTGATGAATTGAAAACTTTTGAAGGTAAGGAAGAGCTAATCTTATTCTCAGCGGGCAATTTTTAGTTCCATTAACTAACTTCTAGTCTGGAATGCCATATGCTTGTTCAGGTTCCAATCACTTTTTACTAAATCGTTTCAGCCATGAACTTGATCTTCTGAACGATGGTGCCACAGTTGATAGCAAAACTAAATATACAGGTGAACAAGAAAGGTAAACATAATGATTATATCACTACAAGATATGATTATTTATTGGTTTGTTTGATTGCCACTACAAGATCATGCCTGCATTTAATCTGATATTTTGATCTCTAGCATTCTTCATATTCACACAAATGAAATCCTTATCTTGTGCATATGTTTTTTTTTTAAAACTCAGTAAAGATTTCAAATTGGCATATAGCATCTTCTCTCGGTGTCTATGATTTACTATATAACTGAATCAATACAATAAGAGGAAAAGTCTAGCTAATCAAACGCTATCAATTTGTATATATTTAAACATTGTGCGGTTAATGAGTGAAAAATAAAGCATATGAAAGACTGAAACAAGTAAGAATACAGATACCAGAATTTGAGATTTCTTGACAGACCAACAAACCAACTTCTACTGAGTAATTAGATTCACCATTTAGGATTTAACTTAATTCATTATGTAATTATTCATTAATCGTATTCGAAAATTTCCTATAGGGTCCTTGTCACAGTATCACTTTCTAAGTAAATTGTTTGTGCTTCGAACCAAGTATCTTAATTAGGCTTTCTTTGCAATTGATTCTATCATAGAGGATCTGCCATGCCAAAATCTTGGCCTTTAGTGGCGCTAAAGAAGTCTACACTAAAGAGTGAAGAGGGGAGCTGATACATAAGAGGATTGCATGGTGGGGCGATTTTAATTCCACCGCCAGACTCAATGATTAGAAGCTTGCTGAAGAAAGATCATCTTTGCTGCAACTCCAAAAGGTCCAAGCTACAGATTGGTCTGGAAAATTGAAAGTTTATCAGTGATTTTGACAACTGGAGTTCTCAGATATGCATAGTTATATTTACATAAGCCATAAAATATCCCTAAGATATATATTGCAACACCAAGCCATCCCTCCATCGCACCTGGGTTCTAGGTTGTCCTGCTCAACTCAACTAAGATACTCAAATGACAAAAGTCCTATACCTGGTTGAAGTTCTTCGGTAGGAAAAACCATCTATGACCACATCTTCCAACAAGAGTTAGACAAATAAGTGGCTGCTAGGATTACTCTCCACACAGTGAGGGAGTCGAAGTTCCATAATTATCATCACTGCATCACTGCAGAGTATGGCTGAGTTCAAGTGGTTTCAAGTAATCAAGCTCAGTCTTTCCATGAACATTTGATTTAGAAATTTGCCCTCGATAAACCAAATATCTAGCTCTGGACGGAGGTTGAGATCCATGCTACCCAAAAAAAATCCTCTTCTAGCCTTGTCTATTGCTTTGATGACCTAAAAAGGTTAGATATAAACCATAGTTGAATGAAGAACCAATAAGTAAAAGAACTCTTAATTAAGATCATTCTAGCCTCTTGCACATGTGTGTTATTAGTGTGTTCTAACACTAGTTGGCCTTCTTAAGCTTAATTGGTAACCCAACTAATTGATAGGAAGTCTAGCATAAAACCAACCAAGGGTCTGTGCCAATGCAACACCCAAGTCTGCTTTATGTCCAATGTAAGAACGGGAAGATTTTCTAAATTATATTTGAAGGCCACATAGATAGACCAACAACTGCCAGCAAAAATTTTCAGCTTAGAAATCACCAAGCTTAGCTCCGTTTTTTTATGTGATATAATAGTAGTTGGTTCGAGTTAAAAATGTCATGTTCTTAATGCAAAGCTTGTGAAATATCTTGCAGTCACTTTTTTCTGATCCCTATAACTAATTGTACATCAGAAATCACTAGATACAAGTCCTATATTTAGTTTTCAACTCTACAGAAAACATGTACAACATTGAATTACATATTATTATGTATTTTGATTGCTTGAGCATGCTATAAATCAGAGAACTATTCACTAAGCATCATTGCTCACCAAGTTTTTCATCACTGAAATCAGAAGACGACATTAAAACTTGAAACTTTGCCAGTAATCAAAGTTTATTCTAAATTTCTCATTGTTAATTGTATAAGCTCATTTATTTAACTTAGCATATTTGCTTTTGTTATTCACATAACTTAATTCTTCTGTGTTCTATGTAGTGACAACATTGAACTCCCCGATAGCCCATTTGCAACTCCTCTATAGCAAGCAGGACTTCTCCAATCGTATAATTATCCAGACTGAACAACAAAGAAATCAAGGGAGCTTTCAATTCCATTTTACATCAGTTAACTCAGACTCTTAATAATCTCTATATTCGTTTCTACAAATCTACCACATGGTTACCGGCTCAGCTATGCCCTGGGGGCATAATCTCTATATTCATGAATGGACAAATAAATGCTTCTCCATATTTTACTGTGAAAAGGATAGGATGTTACCAACCAGAAGAAAGCAATAAACTTCTCTCTGTAGATATTGAAGAAAAATGTTGTTAGAAGAGGAAACTAACTTTTCATAGGACAAGAACTACCAGAGAATAGAAATAAATGTTCTATACCTTACAGTTTTAGGTGGTAATTAGCTGATATACCTCAGTAATCACCATTGTCCCTTGTTATTAAGCTTGTCACAAACACTGGGCAGATGACTGGTTATCAAAGAAAAGACCAGACAATTTAACATTTGCAGTAGCATATGTATACAAATTTATGCTCGTCTGTCTTGGAATTATTGCTAAAGCAGTTGAATGTAAGTGTATGGTCAATGCTACTTCAAATTTTATGATGATGATACGAAGTCAAGAAATTTTTGCTTGTTGTATTCTTTAGTTCTATTTTGAAGTGTAACAAATTTAGACTGCTTTACTTGCATTTCCATTTGCATTAGAAATGTTTCAACTTCCAAGTAAATAAAATCTGAACGGAATTCAAAGTTTTACATCATTTATTCAGATCAACTGTGAGAGATGGATTTAACTAGTCGCAGAAGGCCATAAACCTGTGATCGCAGTAGATCACCGTCGAGAGAGAAGAGAAACACAATGTGAGGGTGGATTCTCTCGTTCGGGTGTCCTATTAGAATATGTACAAGATCTAGTCTCACTCATCGACTCGATCACCTCCTAAAAATATCGCACACACTAGGAAGATACGGTATTTTTAATTAATATATATAGTAATCGAGCGATATTTGAATACTAGTGGTCTTCCTAGCGTTGGACTGTAGAATTTGTACCAGTAGAGTTAACCGCCGGCATCTCTACCCCATATGCCGATTTGCACCAGTAGAGTTCGCCGCCGGCATCTCTATCCCATCTGTCAGTGCCTTCTCTTTTATTAAAATTTAGAAGTCCGGCAAATTCGGAATGAAATGATTTTTAGGAAGAAGCTTTCACCCAATTTCGAATTGTCTTTCCCCATAGTGAACAAGTCCTCAATGTCTTCAAGAGTTCTACCCCAGCAGCTAGGTGAAGAACACCCGTGTGGTCGTTGCGACGCCACCGTACAGGAATAAACTTCCGCCGACGGTGATGGCCTTGTACAGCTATACGAAGGTCATGGTGATGGCGCCGCTGGTCACCCGGTTGAACGCCACCGTGATGCTCACACCCTGGGCCCGCAGTTGCAGCGGCAGGATCTCCAACCCTTACACCCACGTGGTGGCACCCTTCCCGATGGAGAAGAATGCCACGTAGGCGATGATCGACGCCACGCACGTCCCCACAGCGGCCTTCCAGCCGTGGTCCACTAGCATCAGCCCAAGGCCGAGCCCCAGCAGGGAGAAAACCATCCTGTCGATGCTGGCCTACTGGAAGAAGTGGTTCATCACCGCTGTCAGAAGCACTCGCCTCACCGCCGGCGTCGCCCGCTGCAGTAGCTCCTCTTCTACACTGCCTTCTTCTGGTCGGCGCCACCACTCGTCTTGTAATCGTTGCCCTTGGGACGTGGCAATCCTTGTCGCACTTGGCGGGGGTGCCGACGACGGCCTTGATCTCCTCGAGGCGGAGCCTCGCCTCGTTGGGGGTATAAGAGGTCATCTCAAGGACGTGGCTGACATTGCGGAGGCGGCACGCAAGACGAGCCAGCGGGGGCCTCGGGCATCGCAACACGCTGGCGGCGAGGACAACAGAGGGAATGGCGCCGGCGCTGAGCATGAATAGCCACTCGAGGGAGGTGTGAAGATGAGAGAAGGCGTAGTTGAAGATGTAGCCGAGGTGGATGCTGATGTTAATGGGAATCTCCGGGAAGGAGGTGAGGAAGTCGTGGGACCTCAGGCAAGAGCAACCTCGACTGTGTAAACAGGGACGATCATAAGAGTGTAGGCTGTGTAGCTGACGCCTACGCCGATGCCGATGCTGGTGTTGGCCATCAACTGCCTTACCTTGAGCAAAACGTTGCCTACGGTGAAACCCATGAGGAGGGCACGACGAAGAAAATGCCGACAGCAAGCACTTTTAGGCGATATTTTTTAGAATTTGTGCGAACTACTTTTTAGATTCTATCTACGTAAAAGTACTTTTGAGTGTTTGTAAATGTCAAATTCTGCTTCTGCTTTTATAACTTTTATTCAAAAGTTAGAAGCAAGAATTTGATTCTTTTTTCTGCTTCTGTTTTTTTAATTATGATCTAAAATTAAAAATTAATATTTGTCCTTAATAAATTTATCATTTTACGTAATTACCACACACTTTTAATATAGTTTATATTTTCAAAATTTTCATTTTATATTTTTATATAATTTACATTTCCAAAATTTTATATTTTTTAATATTTTATATAATTTACATTTATATTTTAAAACATTTATGTTATAAAAAAATTAATTTTGATAGAATATTCAAAATATTTATTAAGGATATTATTGTCATTTAGCTTGGAAGTAATTATTCACTAAACACTTAAACTTTATATT
>JBAMIB010398363.1:0-10201 GCA_037177415.1 Kaempferia rotunda | reverse complement strand
AGCTGCATGGCCAAGTGTGATTTGGTGTCAAATTGTGATGGGTGCTGCTGGAAAGAAAGCTTTTGTTGCTGTTGCTGGTGCTGCTGGTGCTGTTGCTGTTGCTGGTGCTGTTGCTGCTGGTGGTGGTGCTGCTGCTGCTGGGGGTGCAGCTGCTGCTGTTGCTGCTGCAATAAAAGCAACTTCTGTTGTTGCTGCTGCTGCTCAAACATTGCCAATTCTTCAGGCTTCTCCCACTGGACCACAACAGTTTTAAGTTATTTCCAACTGAAGGAACTAAAAACTAGAACATACTATTAGGTTGCACAAGCAATTTACCTTACTCTCTTGAGTAACACTATTATAGTAATACTTAAATCCATCAGGAGAGGTATGCTCTGTCCAGTTGCAGGTTATAGGAACTGCAAGTGAAGAATTTACTGGAACTGGAAGAGATGAGACAGTCGTAGGGATGACTGAAGCAGGTGTGCTGGCAGCTGTACTAGTAGCCTGGAAGAATAAAAACATGTAGGAGGGCATATAACATTCTATTACAGCATAGGAATGAGGAAAATTTTTTAGATAGTAACATTCTTACATGAAAGATCTTCCAAGTTATAGAAGGGGAGAAAGGTAGGCAAAATCAAGATCCATCTAGAATTGATTTACCTGCAATTTAGAACCCTCAGAAAGTGTCTGGTGCTGTTGCATTTGCTGCAGCTGCTGTTGCAATTGGAAAATTGCCTGTTGAGATGATTGGAAACTAGATTGTAAGGCTTGTGCTTGTTGCTGGAGCAGCATCTGAGGCAGTTGTGATGGAAACGGTTGAATAGGCTGCTGAAGCATCTGAGGCGTGACATTAGATGTGGCAAACTGTGGAAGGTTAGCATTAGCAGGCATAGCCTGTGCTTGTAGGTTTGGAGTCTGCAGGGCCATAGAAGAGGTAATTTGCTGTGTTAAAGGTTGTGAGGATACTGGCCCACTCACTCCAGGTAGCTGTTGTGATGGTATGTTTTGGTTTGAGGTTAGGCCACCAAAGTGAAGAAGTTGATACTGGCTAAAATGCTGTAAAGGTACCTGCAAATTCAACGAAAGTGGGTGCGATAGAGGACCTTGCTGAGCATGCAATATTGGAGGTGGTGGAAAGTTTTGTAGGTGCGCCATTGGCTTCTGCAATGCTGATATTTGCTGGCTACCAAACTGAGGGACTGTCGCCTTTGAAGGATTGAATCCCTACATTACACAACTTATCATAAATTAGAAGTTCCAAAATTTCTGTTTGAATTGTATCATCAATCATGAACTGGAATCACAAGGAAAAGATCATTTAAGACTTGTGATGAAGGTGGCACTGAAAGACTTGAGACCGGACCAGCATTCGAACCAACAGTTGTTCCAAAATGGCTTGGCTACACAACCAGATTCATTTCATTCAGAAAAGAAAAATGCAACAACTAGAAAATTAGACTTTTTTTAAACTTACATCTGAAGATGTTCCAAGGGGACCACCTTTGATTGGCAAGACACCTCCAGATCCATGTGAATTGGACTGACCTGCAGGACTCATCGGGTGCCAAGCATCGGCTGGCTTAGACCCATTCCTTGGCTCATCAAGATTAGCTGTTGGTCTGGAAAAAGTAGTGTTTGGAATCAGAAACTTAAAGGATACACTGTCGGTGAACTTAAAAATCTTTCTGCAATTTTGGTTCTGATTGATCGTACATTAAAAATTGAAAACGGAGCTCTGTATATTGCAGTGAAAGGTCAGTGATGATGGTGAATAGTGTTAACAAGTTGCAAAAAGGAACATCAGTACTTTAAACAAAAGCAGTTGTACAAGCATGCCTGGTCCAAGAGAAATTGAGTAATATCCTATTTTTTAATTTAAGCTTTAATCTATTTTTGTTAGAGAAAAGAAATTATTCTTTTGACATAGCCTGTGCAGACCAATCATCATTGCTGTGCTAACCTAGAACCATGCTGGCTAACCTTTGAGACAACAACATGACCATGAGATAGATCATCCCATACCAGCCAGAAAATTTTATGATGTTAACGGTAGATAAAGCTGAAACGTTAACCTGCTAGCATCTACAGCTCTTGGGAAAACAACTGCCGAAACATGGGTATCAGAATTATCTGAATCAGCAATATTGTTATTTTTTACTGAAAATTTCCAACATAGCACTTGCATATGCAGCAGATACGAAGAGATCCATCATACCTGATGACTAATGCTGCATCAGATCGAGGACTAACACCAGGTCCACCAAATGCAGGTCCATTCCTGTAACAACCAAAGTGCTCAAATTTGTGTAAAGGGATGAAATAAGCTTATTGGTGGAAACTACTGGTAAGTTTGAATACAGTGATGACCTCTGGTCTGCAGTCCTAGGTCGCTTAGGATCAGCAAATCGAACGACCAATGGTTGATCACATCCCTAATAGCAAAGAAGAGAAAAATCATCATTAAGTTAAGCAAATGAAGCACTAGTTGATGTAAAAATTACCATCATCACAAAACTTCCATCGAGGGCGTTCATAGCTGCCGTCGCCATTTCTCTATTTGCGAATTTAACAAAACCACATCCTTCAGATCCCATATTAAAATTATATTATTACCAGTAATTTCAGTAACCATGCATGCAGAAAAAACTTCCACAAATGAGCAATAGACATACCACGACTCTGACCCCATGAATCTCTCATTATGTATACGTCTACAACATGCCCATATGGAGAGAAAACCTGTCACATATTTGTCAATCTTTAACAGGTAATATAGATATTCTAAGAAACACCACAATTTGAAAAAGTAGAGTATTCCAATTACACATCTTCCAGTGCTCTAAACACTTATCGCCAAAATCTCAAGCTGATAAACAGAAATCATTCCATCCATTATGCATTAAACACTCATTCATGTGGGGTAACGTCAAACTGGAGTTACCTAGTTTCAACTGGCCCAAACTAATACACGTGAACTCACCTAACTTAAATGAATATATATTACTAGCTAAGCAAGAAATGAACTCACACTCCGATATCATGTTAAATTTAATTGGCTGACCAAGTAAACCAAAAACATGAGCGGTTGAGTTATTAGAAAAGAGGTTAATCTAAATGTTTGTATTGTTATATATAATAGAAAGTACGTATTACAGATAATCCATATTAGTTTACTAAGAAAAGACAGTATCATCAAAAAGTTAACACACTATGCAAGCTATTCGAACTTACTTCCTCAATCTCCTTTGCAGTTGCTTGCTTGCCAAGTGATGCAACAAACAGTTTGTCTTCGGCAACAGCACCTAAGACACAAATAGTCATGTTCAACACTGATCAGAACAGAACAAACACTTCAAAATTAGCACATATGCGTATATACAACTTCAGATGTTAGCAGGAAGAGTTCACATATCTCTCAACAAAGGAACAGTGGTTAAGTGCATAGAGGAATATAAAAAAAGAAAGTAATCACTGAGGAGGTGCTTGGTTGGTGGAATGGGAGTGGGGAATGGCAAAGGGATTGAAAGATGGTGATTGGTTTGGGAAATTGGTGGTGGGTCCCACGGATTCAATCCCCCAAACATGGGAATGAGCCATTACTGAGCAAAATAGAATGAATGGGAATCAAATTGAACCCTTATTATTTGCAATCATTCCCATTTCTATTCTCATTCCCTTCCATGAACCAAGCGCCCCTGAGAATATCCATTTTTTTATATGAATGTTCCTTTATCCTATTAAAACCAAAATGTGAAATGTTGGTTTACCAGATTTGTTGGAATACCAAATGCTGTTGTGACCAATTGAATACTAACAAATCTACTTGCTCGAAATTCTGTTAAAAGTTGCATTTGCAAAAACATGCATGCAAACTAAGTACATTGTAACAATACATAATCTGGAAAATTTCCACCAGGTGCAATAAAACAATGTATCCTCCTGCCAGTCTAATTGACTTACAAGCCACAGAGGAATCTACACAAAGTTACTTGTTAGATTGATAAGTGCAATACATAACATTAAAGCAAAGGCATACATAATTTACAATAATAATGCGATAGATGTTTCTTCCTCGTGATGTAATCAGAAAACAAAAATTATATGTCATAAAGTTTGTGAAAGGCAAAGTAATGGAAATTATAAATTACCAGGATGGTTTCTGTCTCCATCAGCATATCTTACTTGAATAGGTCCTGATCCCTGAGAAAATGGATCTAAAGTTGATACACAAATTACAAAAATAGAAAGCTCCATTAAAATCTTGGCAGTGGGAAAAAAAACTCACTCCAGGCAAAGTATATTGATTATGTAAAGCCCTGATGGCTTTATCAGCCTCCTCAGAAGTGGCATATTTTACAAAACAACATCCTGCAAAATAAAGGTTTCTTTTCTTGAACACAATAACAAATTCAATTGGGAAAATGGTAAATGTAAGACATGTTCAGCGGGTAAACAAAATATATATTTGATTAAGTAATATATAAACAAATCGAGCAAAGGAAACTAAAAGGTTCATCTTTTGTATGTTTGAAAAAACTAATAATATTTCCTGAATAACTAAAGCTTTCATGTTACCCAAATCACTTGACACAACTGAACAGGAATAACAACTCATACGCAAAGAAATTATTGGAATTATAAACAGACAAGGTAAGATTAGTGATAAGAGATTTTCTTAACTAAAATTTCATTGGGTCAGCATGCTCATAATTTTTTATGACAACAAATGATACAGATGGAGATACATATTCAAAATAAAGAAATGAGAGATGAATATTTAATAGTAAATTTTGTACAAATTCTAACTAAAAGAAACAGAGCTATAATATTAGTGAAAAGGAATGAGATAACAAATAAAAAATAGCAATTAACCCAGAAAAAAGTCTCATAATCAAATGCCAATGCAGACAATTAGACACCAGAATTTCAATGTTTCTGTGGCATACCTTATCTTGAATAAGATCTCTGAATACTTCCATGTTACCTAACACTCACCTATATCTTTCATTATTACTTATGAGTATACTTTTGCATAGATCTTAAGGGCAAGTTACGATCCATTTAGTCAACCCCAAATAGTTGGGACAATTGCCAAAAGAGACTTTTTATAGTTGTATTTCTCACATAGTCTCAAGGAATCAATTTGAAAATAAACAAGGTGTCAGATGACTTTGACGCCCTGATGGTAACAATAACATGATTTAAAATACCATACCATGTCAGGTGGCATAGTCAAAATATATCATTCTTATCAATTACCAACTCACAATACTAATCAGAACAAAAAATGCTTCCGGTGTCGTTATCTCAAACAAATCAACAATTATCATGTTACATTACCATTGACAAACATTAAGAAAAATTAAAATAATGTTTGTTATTTTGTTTATGTTGCGTTAATATAATGCAATGTCAAATCTGTGTCATTCAAGATAAAATGTCCGAAGTTAGGCGTATAAAGTTAGGTTTATAGCTGTGTACATTTCTTTTTCTTCTTATTCATCTCCTATGTAACGCCAACACAGTACCGAATCAGAAATGTTTCATTGAAAGTCCAAAACTTTGTTACAGCTGAAGATTTTGAATCATGGTTAGTAATCAAACGTAACTAACAAATCAAGACCATAATAGACAAAAATGCAAAATGTTTGATCAACCCAATGTACCAAACAAAATAGCTTCCATTTTGAAGCGTGGGATTGTAATTTCTTTTATCAAGAACCTCAAGCAAAGGAGTATATATTTCTAGATTCCATTCAAATTGCATGCATGCACTGATCACACAGGAATACCAAGCAATAGAAGAATAGGAATATCAGGGACACAATAGAGTAATCAACAACATAGATCTAATGTCTCAATCAACTTCAAAAATTAAGCATAAGAATGTCCTCTGCAAAGCTATATTTTCAAGGCCACTTTCAATTATATTTTACAACATTTATAGGCCCTAAGCAAAGTTTCATGCTGAAGACAGAGAGGGCACATCTCTAAATCCATAAATTAGGAAAGTTCGGTGCATCAAACTCTTTATGCAATACCAACCACATACACTCACAATGGACTGGTACCATTCAACAAGAAGATGGAACTACATGTTTATTTTCCATGTGTTAATCATAGCATACACTATATATGAATTCCAACTCTTCCATGGCAAGATTGCAGACGTGATCCCCATATTTTATTTACCCATGACTCACATGCTTGTAATGATGCAAAAAAATCTCCATAATATCACAACAAACAGAAACGGCAAAGGACTGGCATCACTTAACGAAATAAATATGATGCAACTTGTACAGTGATTTGATAAACATAATGCATAATTCAATCATTGTTGTCTACATGTTAACCTGGATATATCTTGCACTAATACAATAATACCTTAATAAAATTTTGATAAAATAAAAGTATTCATTTTAAAGTAAATGAAAATTGATTATTCAATGACAGCAGTATTAACAACGACAATGCAATCATCATTGTCTATACTTGAACATGGATATAACTTGCACTTGTAACTCGTTAAATGCTTGATAAAATAAATATGGTCATCATTAAATAAGCATAACCTTATGGCACAGATACACTCTGCCAACTATTTGGTGTTGCTACACATACCTTATCCATGTACTTTATCCAGCCATTGAACTATATGTAAGCCTATATCATTAGTAACATCTGAATTTATTAAATCACTTTCAATTACATTAAATTGAGCTTTCTTTATCTTCTCAAATCCCTCACACCCAAAAAGCCTAATCAATTCAATTGTCTAAAATTAAATCGATTTTCCATCTTTTAACATGCCATTTATTTATTTTATTTTCCAAAGAGCATAGAACTTTTTTTCTGTATCGACGTTGCAAGTAAAGGGAATCCTCAGAGAGTACATCCCAGAAACAAAAAACATTTTTTATGGCATGATGACAGTGCTAGAGTACAAGCAGCTAATATTACCTACATTTGCATTATTTTATCCAAGGAACTCAAAAAAATACAAGAAGTAATGACTTAACAGACATGTTTACAAAAATATCTTGATTATTCAAATGACTAAAAGAATATGCTTCATAAATGACAAAAGGGCACAAGATTCATGCCGTCACATAATAAATATTCACAGCCTTTTTTCATCAGGCAATGTGGATTTTTCACAAACAGAATACACAGAACACAAGCACATTAGAGCAGGTGTAAAATCAGAGACACAATAATACTCTTACAACAGCAAAGAAATTAAAAGCTAAAAGGCACCCTTGTTGCAGACGAATGCAGGTTTTAGTTGGGATAAACAATATCAAATAGACAAGTGATAAATAACCAAAAAGGAGCAAGCTATTTTTGATATTCAAGGGTTCAAATATATAACAAGATAAAGCTGGCCTAAAGTTTGATTCAATATTTCACTTAGATACACTTTATCAACCTCAATGATTTTAATGAAACCAAAAAGAAAATGTAAAACATCTACAACTTATCTCTGAAGAATTAACACCTGCAAACATGATATTAACTTGTTACAACATAAAAAAAGGTGTTACGAGATCATATTGCAACATCAACAACAAGATAACACTGGCAATCCGGCACCACATAATTGACCATGCTACCAAACTATCCCCACCAAACCATTGAGAGAACACTAACGATCTAGATAAATAACAAATTCATTGACTGAAAAGTGCCACCCAGAGACAATCAATAATCCACAAGTATGTACCTTATCAGGCTATAGAAAATATATAAATAGGCCAAATGATGAAAAGAAAAGGAGAATGGAACTTGCAAGTACATCCCCTGTTTCATAGTCAACCAAAGGAAAGAGAGTATCTTGCTCATTCAATAATACTAATAGAATTTTATGTTAAACAATTGAACACAAGATGTGCAACATGAGACATTTAACATCAATCACATTTTCCTCGATAAACAAACTAAAAAACAATAAATAGGATAACAATCCACATAGACATTTCATCCTATCATAAACAAACAATACAAATCAATTTCTTAATTTGTGTGATGCAGCCATACACTTCACTGGATCAAGATTTGAAATGCCACAATGAATATAGCAAAATCAAGGTATGAAGAAAAAACAAAAGTCTAAACAAGCAGAACGTTTTCATTTATAAAATTTGCACAACCACCACCACAATCAAGGTAAAACTGCAAAAATGTTAAACAAGTTTAAGAACCACATAATTCAACAAGCCACGAGTCACATTCGAAGGGATACAATATAGAAGCTCAAAAAAGGAGTTCTTGCTTTTGGAAATAGAACTACTACAGATTAAGGACAGCACTCAACTTTAGAGATCCTATATGATATCAGCAAAAGATCATGTCATTCCACCGTAATAAAATGAAAATTGAACCACACTGGATCTTGTTTACATCAGCACTTAACATCACAAATGTTTCTGGCATCAATAGAACTCTCTAACATATGATCACAAAAATTATGACGTCATGACTCAAATTCTGAAGGTCTGAGCAATATCACACAAGGATTAGGAGAAAGAAACCACCAGGCAAACACAGATATCAAAATCTAAGTCCAATCCATTAAATGGTATCATGTAAACAACCAGTGCCCATATTATCAATATATGCCATTTAAAAAAAAAAAGTTAGCATGACTCAGCAAAGTTGAAATTACAGATTGATAACACAAACAGAAACAACAACATGCCATGCCTCAATAAGATTATTTTTCCTTGTGGATATGAAGAGTGTTAAGAATCCATACATTTACCAAATAAGAAATATAACTACATTCAGCACCACCAGAAAAGGCAATTCAAGATGATAACATTTTCAAAAAAGGTCCCATTTACTCTTAAGAAAGAATGAGAAAGAGAAAACAAACTAATCCATCCAAGAGCTAACAAAAAGCAATAACACACTTCACAATCATGACTGCTCCACATCAACTGATGACCAGGTGAAGGTAACAAATTCTCACAGCATTCTCTAGGATGAACATTTCGCATAAAATCTCAGTACAATCATTTATTTTGGTCGTGCTAGTAAGACAATAGGGGGAGAACATCATGCAAGAATAGCAAAATGGTTTTAGCTTTCACATGAGAGTATATAATCAAGTTAAGAATCCAAGTTCAAAGGAAATCCAACAGACCATATCAATCATTTGGCTCAAAGAACATCAGCTATATCCAACAACAAAAGATAAACGTGGAAGTCCAAAATTAATCAAAGCATGAAACATGATTTTTTTTTCAAATTAATGGTCATAACGCATATAATTGTCTTAACACACTTTGAAAGTCCACATCATATGCATAACTTGTAATACAACAATGATAGAGAACCAAACAGTACATCATCCTAAACCTGAACTTAAATAAACCTACTACTAATTGCTTGTTTATCATAGCTCATAAAATGCTGCTGCATCAAGGTACCAACTGGTATTGCAGAATCTCAGTACTTGCTAGCAAACTTAAAAATCACTAAACCATTAACAATCTTGGTACTTTCCTCTTCTTGATCTAGAAAAATAACACAATGGGAGCAATGCCAAGCAAAGGATAACAAGCGGTGACAGTTCTGAAACAAAATGATAGGAGAGATGGCCAGATTGTTCTCTGCTTACTCTCAGCAATCTGGAAAAGAAGAGCTGATAAAAATATATAAAGACAAAAGAAATATGATTCATACCTTGTTGCTCTCCAGTTTTCCTATCTTTTATAAATGCCACTTCAATGACATATCCATGCTCCTCAAACAAAGGACGAATCTAAGAAGAAACATTTTATATTAAAAATATCCATTAGTAAATGTTCTGAAACAATATTACTGGGCAAAATAGATTGAATATTAAACACAAGTCAGCAACTATGATTAGTAAAAGCCCATCGAAATCCCATAGAAAAATGTCAACAGCTAAATGACGGAAGCTCCACAGAAAGTAATGAACAAACACATTTCATTTCTCAAGTCTTCCTTTGTTATTATTTACTAGTACAATTGAGATAACAGTTTCGACAAATATAGGAACTTGTTCAAAAATCTAAAGTTCACGTGCAATGAGGTTCATTTTTTATGCAATATCAAGCTAGTTAGCATTGCTGCTCTTAGTGTTGATTCTAATTTTAAGAAAAGACAAAATCTATCTAAACAGGACTAGGAACTATTACCAAATGAGAAACCATTGAGTGCCAACATTAGGGAAATATGGTTAATA
>JBAMIB010398333.1:0-10207 GCA_037177415.1 Kaempferia rotunda | reverse complement strand
CTGCAGGATCCATTTCCAGATCCTCTACCAGTTCCATTTCTTCTGGATCCTCATCTGACTCTGCGGGCTCCATTTCTTCAGGATCCTCTTCTGACTTTGCGAGATCTATTTCTAGATCCTCCTCACACTCTATGGGCTCCATTTCTTCAGGATCCTCTTCTGATTCTTCAGGATCTCATTGTAACTGAAGTAAATATCTACACATCTCTGAATATGAGATCCTTCCTTCAGAGTGATCCAAAAATTGGTATGCTATCTCTAGAAGATAATCCAGCAATGATTCAAGTAGAGCCCCTCTTCTGTATTTGTCTAGGACTGGAAACTGTTCTCGTTTGAGTTTACAGAATATCCGATCGAGCCGACCAATAAGCCATCCAACTCCATGATCTAGGTCATATTCAAACCCCTTGATCTTCCCCCAAAGCTCACGATGTCGTTCATATCTACTAATCATTGTGTATATTGTCTGTATTATCTAGAATTGAAAACAATAGTGTTAGTATAAAACCAACAAGCCAGTAACAAAATTGATCAATTCAATTCTCACATATGTATGGAATAATATACAAAATACATAAGCAAAATAAGAAAAATAAATTTTCTTATATTTGGGCATTCCAATTTACTAACACACTGGAATTGGTCAATCGAGAAAATGGATCCTTAATTCCTTATCCTTATTAGAACTAATCCAATTGGGTTGTTTAGTTGGTCTATGCCCATTTAATTAAATCAACATTTTCTATCTGGTGAAATCAACTAATGATTTGAACTAAGCCTAGGTGGTTAATTGGACCAATATTGATTTAATCATGCATGTTTCATTAATTGAGAAAATTAAAATATAAAGTTTAATTTTCATTTATGCATGCAAAAATAAATAATAACAATTATTTTTTTTATTTCCAAACGTTCAAAGCACAATAATTGGACCAATTCGTTTAAGATAATCTTTTCCTATATATATATATACTGTGCATAATGAATTTGATCGATCATATTGGAATTTGATCAATCAGATTCCTATTTGATCGATTAACTAATCGATAAAACTCTTTTTTTTTTTTGTTACGAAGCACAGTGTTGGATCAATCAATCCCCATTTTTGATTGTTCAACCTCCATTTAATTGATCATTTAATCGATTAAATTAGTCGTGATGAATGCACTGGCCGCTGATCGTCGGCCATTCAACACAGTAGTTGTCATTTATCTGCCTAAGACATCACTCGTCATCCCTTTGCCGATGCTTGCGTCAATCTCGGAGATGGAGAAAAATGACTCAGTCGCTTTTCCCGGCGCGATCACGCAGCAGAGGTTCCATCATGATCGCCAATCTCCAAAGGGAATTTCTTTTCCCCCGAGCACCTTGTGCTCTGATGCCATTGTTGCTTTGGAAAATTACTTCATACAAAATTAAATAAACTCACAGTGTTTTCAAGGAAGAAGAAAACTTCGCCGAAGAAGATGTTGATGCTTGTCGATGTGAAGCTTGCTGTAGCTTCTTGCCGTTGTTGAGAAGATCACCAACTGTGGAACCTTCTCAGCTTCTTCCACGAACCAAATCCCAAGCAATCCCAAGCACAGATGTTTTCTCCGATGGATTGCTCTGATCACCTTCGTTTTTCCCTCCTTGCCTAGATTGCATTTGGACACATACTTAAATAGGTAGAAAAGCATCGGTTTTTAACCAATGCTTTGATGGCTTTGATGACGTTGATTGCAATGAGCGTTGAGGAAGATGAACGAATCATCTTCTTAATGCTCGACATTGTATATTATTGCAACATCCAACACAGTAGAATTCCTTGATTGTGTATTATGAACAAAATGGGTTGAGATGCTTAGGACTTAGCCTAAGATTTCAGATGCTTATGTCAGTGCATCACTATAAATCTGGGCTTTAAACATAACACACATTGATCAACTTGAGCATCTAGCTAGTAACAAACTATTCAGAGTTTAAAACCCAAATTGATTAACTCAAGTCTAAAGTTGTTATATTATGGTAGTAAGCTATGCACAAGGGTTGGACATTATTTAAGGACATTTTTATAGATGTTCTTAATTTCAAAATAAATTTTCAAAGTTGTGCATTACATGAATTCTTGAACTCTTACACCCTGTTTGGAAAGTATTTGTGTAATGGAATTGAATTGAATTCCATTGAGAATTGAATTCCATCCGGAATTGAATTCAATTCTTATGTTTGGAATGAGTTAGTAAATAGCAGAATTGAATTCTTTAATTTGGAATCTATCAGAATTGAATTCAATTCTTATATTTTTACTATTTTACCCTTTATCAATAAAACATAATAGGTACATGAAGGGTTATTTAGTAATTTTAGCTTTTTAATGAATTCTCATGCCAAATCAGACCTCTTTAGGTCTGATTTACTTTGAAGGCTTTGGATAGAATTCAATTCCAATTCCTTAGCAATTCTGCTTTGAAAAGTTGTTCCAAAGAGTGGAATTGAATTCCAAATCATGAAGGAATTCAATTCCATGTCTTTCCAAACATGCTGTTAGGAAAACACTAAGTTCACGGGAGCAAAAATTGTCCTTTTCAAAATTTCAAAAATATCTTTTTCAAATTCAGGTTTTTTTTTAAACTTATAATTTCAAGATTTCTTCTTGAAAATTATCAAATTTCAAACTTATGCTTTTAAAACATTTTTTTAAAAAAATTCAAGACCTTATTTTAAAACTACCATGTTAAAATCAGCTCTCCTGGAAACCCTTTTTTTTTAACTTAAAGAATTTTTCAAAACTTATAATTTCAAAAATTTCTTTTCCATTTCCCATGAAAATTCTTTACTTATCCTTTGTAAATTATGATGTTAAAAATTAGTATCTATCTTGTTAGAAATCTATCCTTTTTAATAATCCATCTAATTTTAGACTTATATCTTTTAAAATTTTCAGTTGGATTAGTTTTTGTAATGCCCCCTATTTTTGATGTGTGTCAAAGGGGGAGAGATAATCTGGGAAAGTTGCTTAACTCAGGGGGAGAGTTAAGTAGAACGATTACTTAGATGCAATTTTAACTTAACTGTGAACCTAATTGTCAAACATCAAAGAGGGGAGGGGGGGGATTGTTGGTGCAAGTTGCACTAGAATTTAACATGAGTTTTGATATTGTCAAAGGTTCAAGTTAAGTCTTGTTATCATTTGACATGATGCTTGAGTGTGCATGATGTTTACTCAACCAGGAAAGTCCTAGTTGCGTCTAGGCAAGAAGACTTAGCAATTGTGGAAGCCATGCAGGAAGTTCAGGTGGGTCATGGACCTGACACCTAGCGGCAGAAAGTCTAGATAGGTTGAGGATTAGATATTTGGCAGAAGAAGCCCTAGTGAGCCAATCTGATGCTAAGTAGGAAAGTCCAAACAGGTCAAGAGTATCAGATGTTTGCAGGTAAGGTTGAAGTAAACAACTAGAGTGGAGCGATGGGGAGGTCGTGTCCCTGAGAGGGACAAACTGTAGGACGCTGATCCAACTGAAGAAACCGGGAATGTTTCTAAGTTGAGATCAAGACAGACCCTATTGTCTCATATTACTCATGCATATATTATTATGTTAACTCTGTGGTGCAGGTATGCTATATATTGTACTAACTCTGTTTTGTTGGTTTCATCATATCAGAGGGATCAGTCAACCGAACTTACAAAGATGGCACAATAAACATACCATATAGACAATTCAAGTTTCGGGGTTATCGGTCGACTGAACCATGTTATCAGTCGACCGAACACAATATGGAAACAACAGATATGATCTCATAGTTGAAAGGAAACTCAGGGATTAGTTGACTGACCATGAGAATTAGTCAACCGAACACTTAATGAATTAAATACGCAAAGATCGGATCGAAGCAAAGAAGAAAGTATCAGAGGATCAGTCGACTGAATGACAGGTTCAGTTGATCGAAAAATAAATGTATGAAGATCAAATATCAGCAAGAAAGGAAAGCAATGGGATCGGTCAACCGATAGGGAGTTCAGTCAACTGATAGGTTCAGTTGACTGAATGATTTTTCAGTCGATCAAACATGCACTATATATATCCTCGAGATCAGAGCTTCGAGATCAAGTTTTTCTGAGAACGAAAAAGTATCCCACTCTGATCTTCTGCTCGCTATTTGTGTTACGACTTGTATAAGCTCTAGTACCAAAAGCTCTTTGACATGAATGGTTCATCACTCATCTTCAACGTTGGTATATTTAGTTTAAAGCTTGCATCATCATTGTATTGTAAACTTATAATTGTATTTATTGCAAAATATTGGATTTCCCATCGATGTGATCAAGGATTGCGGGTCTTGGAGTAGGAGTCGACACAGGCTCCGAACTAAGTAAAACGAAAGTGTCTTTGTTTATTTTCCCCTGCTACTTTCATAGTTATTTTACGATTTAAAAGAAAAGATTTTGCGAACAATATTCACTCCCTCCCCCTCTATCACAATACCAATCCTTCAATGATGATATACTTCCATATATTTTGTGGAGATCTACTCAAAAAGCATAAAGAAAGGGATATAGAGATACAAGAATACAAGTCTCATACAATCCAATCCAAGAAGAAGGAAGAGCCTTCTTTTAGATCCAATCCAAGCTTCAAGAGAGATTATGAGTAGGAGATTGGTGGTGTCGAGAGCATTTTCAAGTGAGATTAAGTGTAGGAGATTGGTGGTGTCAAGAGAGTCAAAAAACTCACTGGAATGTTGGGCTAGACCTTGATGGTCAACTCCTAGGAGAATACCTCCCCCCTTTTAGTACAATTAAAGCACATACCACTTGTTAAGACCCTTGCCCTAGCTTGAGAGAGGGGTGAATAGCCGTTCCACCCTAATCATTTGCTTCCTACAACTTATTAGCGCATAGTGGAAATGAAAATATAAACTAACAAGAAAGAAGCTAAACCTAAAGACAAAAGTAAAAAAAACCAAACATAACACGTTTGATTTAATGTGGCTCAGAGATAACACTCCTATTCCATGGTTGTCTGTAAGGTGGACGATCTCAATCCATTGGTGGATGATTCCCCGAAAACTTCTGACTAGCTCACGTAGCTCCTTGTGGGTGGAGAAACCTCTCTACAACCCTCAACAGCGTGCTTGAGCTTGGATGACTACTAATAGAGGTTAATCAGCTCTATTTCGTCAACCTTGCTCAAGGTTCCTGAGCTCTCTTAAATAGAGCCCAGGTGGAAACATCTAAGTGTGTTTCCTAACACTAGTTGACTGATATACTTACCAGTCGACTAGTCCTCTATGGAATTCGATCGTTAAATCCTAACGGCTCGATACTAGTCGACTGATCCACAAGACTTAAGTGAATAGAAACATTTTGTTTACTCTCATTTGACTGACCAGTCGACTGGTCAAAACCCTCACATGGGTTTTATCCTAAGTATAAGTTTCTCATGCACTCATCCTCGCCCGACCAACCTAGACCAAGCCTTCTAGCCTCCTCCATCAGCCTTGCATCCCTTGGATGCTCCCCATCCTTCACACGTTGCCTTCAAGAGCTTCCATTGGCTTCGGTCCTTGTTGTACGGTCTTTTTTTGCCAATTCACACTTCGACTTACACTGCCAAGGCTCCCCCTTGGACTTACATCGCCAAGACTCCACTTGGAGTTTCATCCTTTGCTAAGATCACACTTGGACTTTCCTTGTTGCACCTATATCCTACACACTGATAAGCATACATCAAATACAACAATAACCTAACTTAAACCTTTGTCTAAATATCAAAGCTTAGGGTACCTAGATTGCTCCAACACCTTGAGCATCGATGTTGTTCTTGCCTCTATTTTTTTTCCTTTCTCTTCTACATCTAAACAAGACTGGGAGGACCTTCAGGGTTCCTTTGAGAGAGAACCAGACTATTGACTTATGGGTCGATCGATATCGACATCATGAAGCAGCGATGTTTGTAAGGTTTAGGAGATTTTCTTTTGTTAGGCTAACTCCGATTGGCATTATGTTGACCAGCTACTCATTCTAATTCCCTCACATATTATTGGCAATCCCAAATGGAGTGTGCACTTGATTAATGGTAGACACAATATTGAGTCACTCTAGGGGACCTTTGATCATATTTGGTAGAAGGAGTTGGGGCTACCTCCACTGCCTGTACCACCTTTTCCTCCTCCTCCTCCCTCCTATCCATGAACTCCCAAGTTCTCAAGAGAGGAAGAGGGCTCTACAATCTAGATGAGTGGGGGTGGGAGCTGGAGTCGAAACTATTGGGTTGTAAGGTTGCAAATATAGTCGCACATTGAAAACACATGGGAAAGATCATGGGTTTATAAGAGAAAGATATCTCCATTGGTATGAGGTCTTTTGGATAGAGCCCAAGAGCAAAGTCACGAGGGCTTAGGCCCAAAGTGGACAATATCATGTCATTGTGGAGATATCTAAAATTCTTTTGGACCCAATAATTGGTATTAGAGCGCAGATGGTGCATCAGATGTTGGGATCGAGATCGTGCACGGATGATGCAATGTTCTTCTTCTACCTACTAGGTTAGTCATAGTGGAAACAACAAATAAACAAGCACTAGTAGGAAAGACAAGGAAGAAATGCAAACCACAGGAGACTCGTCGATTTATGAGGTTCGGAGATAAAAGCTCCTACTCCTTTGCATGTCCGTAAGGTAGACGATCCCACGATCCTTCGGCGGATCAAACCCTGAATAACCTCCGGCTAAGCGCAACCTCCTTGTCGGTGGAGAAACCTCTCAACAAAGCCGACCAAGACTCTCATGTGCTAAGGCGTGGATGACTACCAATCTAGTGCTAGCCACACTAGAATTCGTCAAACTTCAACAAGCACACAAGTTTAGTTTATATAGGGCACCAGCTGAACACACTCAGCATTTTATCCGTTACCAGTCACCAACTCCATGTACCAGGCGACTGGTCCTCTCTTAACAACTAGTTCAGAACACTCAAACAGCTAGCTAACGGCTAGTTATCAGTCGCCTGGTCCCAGTACCAGTCGACTGGTCCAGGCTACTGGTCACCCGATTGGTCACTCAACCAATCTTTCTGTGAGCTTCTATTTTTCACCGGAGAACCCTACCAGTCTCCTGATACATGCATCAGGCGACTGGTGCAGTCACCTGATACACCCACCAGGCGACTGGTACCCGAATACATCCATCATTGCACTCGTTCTCACTACTCTCTTGACCTTTCTTTGCAGCCTTGACCTCTTGCGTTCAAGCTATCTTCCTTCATCTCTCGTTTCTCAGATGCACACGAACCCACGGCTCGTCTCCATGCTATCCTTCACATATGCCTCGAAGTCTGCTTCCCTCGACCTTGTCTTTGCTGCCTCATCCACGGTCCCTCGGATGCGCCATCCTTCTCCGAACATCAGGTCATCAATCAGAGACTTCATCATCAACATGCCAGAGCTCCGCTCCATGGAGTTTCTCCACATGCACTTGCACTCCTGCACACTTCATATGCGTATTAGTACACAATGCAAATCCAAACTTAAACTTTTCTCAAACCATCAAAACCTTGGGTCCCAACGATTGCTCCAACAATACTAACTTAGATTTAAGGAAAACTTATTAAGTAATGAGTTAGACTCATCCATACATAGAATTGGTCTCCCCTAAGAGGGCATACCCAACATGAGAGGAGATATACCATTTCCCACTAAGGCTTTGCCACTTCAATTTAGGGTACCATCATTTGCAGGGATGAATAATCAATGCATATATTCAATCAAATGAAACATTCAAGCACACAACCTTCACTTAAGCATTTCATTAAATAGGAGAAAGGTATAAACATGTCATTGAACAAGGAAAGTAATATATCCGTAGAGTTTAAATCAATAACACATTATAAATACTTCTTACACCCTAAGAATCAAATATTTATTCTATTACAAGGAGTTTCCAACCAAGAGACAATAAAAGAAGCATCCACAATCAATACACGAGGAAATGAGAAGATAGAGATATTTATCGTTGTAGCATTGGCCTTCTCAGTTGTTCTCCTCGCTTTAGAGGAGAACGGATCAACGGAGGAGCTTCTTAATGTAAATCTAGGGTTCCCCTAAGGGGGAGAACCCTTTTCCAAACCTAGGGGTGGAGCCCCAAGCTAAACTAAAGCAATACTGAAATTAGTATGAGACACAAAGGTTACTTGGATAACGATCAGCGGATCGCTACTCCAATGAAGTTGAAATTCTATTCATTCAAGACTCCTTCGTCAGAGGTGGAGAAACCTCATACATAGAATTGAAGCTCAAATACTTGGAAAGCACAAATACAAGAGAGATTACAGTGTTTGGAATGAGAGGAACTAAATAATTAGAGCTCTACTTATAGCTCTATGAAAATCTATCACGGGACTCTTCTGGGCGCCTGGCCCAAGTCCAGGCGCCCCCACGTAGGCGCCCAACGGATCACTCTTCCATGGCTAGTCGCGCTTACTAGATAAAGTTTTATCCACTCACGGGCGCCCAGACTGCCAAGGCACCTCATCAGCAATGTAACGACCCCGGACCGAGTTCGGATGGTTGGACCCCAAACCGAGTCTGGGTGCCCCGGACATGAAAAATTCAACCTTGTGTTGACTTTTTCTCGGGTTGATCCCAGTCGCTTCCATTCGCTTCCGGTCGCTTGGGTGATGTCGGACATCCGGAATAGGGCTCACCCGAACCCATTTTCCGTCTTTCTCCTCGGGCGAGCTTCCTCCCCAACTTCTCATCCCTCGGACATCGTGCATGTCCTTCTTGTCCACCGGTATACTCTTCCATAGC
Source organism: Kaempferia rotunda (assembly GCA_037177415.1). Lineage (NCBI taxonomy): Eukaryota > Viridiplantae > Streptophyta > Magnoliopsida > Zingiberales > Zingiberaceae > Kaempferia > Kaempferia rotunda. Next base: position 1,419 of record JBAMIB010398333.1, on the reverse strand, counting down.
TCCGCGTCCCTCGAATGCGCCGAGTCCGTCGACTCTCTCCCCACGATACCCTTCTCGACCGTTGCATCTTTCCCTTGACTTCTTGTGTTCCTAAGCTTCTGCACACTTAAACACTAGGGTTAGCAACACACAGGACCTAACCTAACTTTGTTGGTCATATCAAAACCATCTTTGGGACCAACAATATCCCTCTTTTTTATGTGAGCAACCCTAGTTAAGTTAGGGTAAATAAAAACAGTTATTTTAAATAATTTAAAAACAACTAAGGGAAATTAAAATTTGGGAAAAAGTTATTCTATCCCTTAGACTTAATAATTCTCCCCCTTTGATCACATAAAAATAGGGATTTAATCAAGTTCTCTGATTAAGCATGAAAATAAATTTGGAAATTAAAAACATTAACCTAAGAAAATTTAACCTTTTGAAAATGGAAAACAAAACATAGTAAATCTATTTTTTGGTAAAAAATTATGAAATTTTTTTTAAGTGTAGAACAATGAATTCCAATAGAAGAAAATATATTTGTTTTAAAATATAGTTTTTTTAAAAAATATTTTAATATTAAAAATTCCCATTTTTGATAGAAAATTATGAAAAATCCATTTTTCGTTAAAAAATTTTGAACGTGTTTACTAAGTATACTTTTATATTTTCTAATATTTGTAAAAAGTTTAACCAGAAAAACAATTGAAATTTTTTAAACATAAATTTTTTTAAAAAGATATTATTTTTAAAAAAGAATTTTAAAAAATTATAATTTGATTTCCAAAAATATTACTAATTTTTCTATGCATGTATAATAAGTACTAAAATATAAAAAAATAAGATTTTCAAAAAGAAGATTCATGGAATTTTTAAATTTAAAATTATGATTTTTATTCAAAAATTCATAAAAAATAGTATTATTGTTAAAAAAAATTGAGAAAATAAAAATGATAATTTAGGTCCACTAAAGAATTAGGGATCTAAACTAAGTATTCCTTAGGAACTTAATACAAGTTCTTACCAACTCGGTTGACCAAAAATTTTCTTGGAATATATTTTTGAGCAATACTTCTAATTTGTCCTTGATGATATCTATAATACAAATTTAAATTAGAATAATTCTTATATGAATATGCATAATTGTCCCTTTTTGCATTTTCTAACTCTTTTATTCTTTCTTTTAATTTTTCATTTTCTGATTTTAATTTGTCAAAATCAGATAGCAAGCATGATTTTCCTAAGGTTCATTTCATCTCTAAATTATCTTTTTATAGTTTAGCTAAATCCTTTGTAAGCATTTTTATTGTAACGTCCCGAAAATCCTGAAAATAATTTTAGAAAGATCCTCGTATTTTTTTGAATTTTTAGACTATTTTTATGGATTTTTCTGACATGTATAAGTAGCAAAAAGAATAGAAGAAAGAAAACGCGCGA
>JBAMIB010398314.1:0-10208 GCA_037177415.1 Kaempferia rotunda | reverse complement strand
TTCAAAATATTCTTTTCCCTTTCAGCGTGATCATAAAATTTTATAATTTTTGAACGTTAAGTTAACATATTAGTGGTTTTTTATTTTTTAATGGAAAATATAAATATTACTTTTTAATTAAAAAAAAGCAAATATTTTAAAGAGTCAGGATAGCCCAAGAGACTAGGACGTATGGGCCTGAGCTAACCTAGGTCCGGTCAGATTGGGCCAAATACGAAAGGAGGAAGACTTATGGAGGAAATTGGGCTCGGTACATCCCCTACAAGGGTGTTAGACACTGGCCTTAAGGACAGGACCGAATCAACCCTCGCGGTCCGCGGATGAGGAGTTTAACTTGAAGGTGAATCGTTACAAAACTGATGGCCGACAACTGTTGCATAAAGGGAATCATAATAGCTATCATGGCTCACTAATACTCTTTTTTATTGTATAACATCTCTATTTTCTCTTTTAAAGTCTCATTTAAGCATAGAAAGGACCACTTATTCAGTCTATTGAATAAGACTGATGCTCTTTCACTGTGTGTTACCTTTGGATATGATACTATTCTTTGAACCGGAAGGCAGCAAGGAACACTTGATAATGAGAATACAATTTCTTCGGTTATTAAAGCTATTTTAGTTTATTATAAAGAAAAAAAAAATCAAAAGATCCTCTAGTTTTCATTATCATTAAAAAAATATTTTAAAAATTTAATAGTAATTAAAATTATTCTATTGTTAATTAAAGATATTACAATGCTAATTGAAACTACTTTAATATTATTAAACTTATTTTAATATATTAAAATTAATTAATTATTATAATAATTTTGAATAAAATAGCTCTCAATGTTATTTTTCCTGGCAATCGATGTAAAACTTACATGTGACCGTGTCAGCTGCCCGTGTTATCTGATTTTTTGTATGGTAAAAAATTAATTTGAAAATAAAATAAAGATGGAATATATTTTTGATATTTTGGTCCGGCGACATTTTAATTTTTTAATCTGTAATAAATAATTTCTATATTTAGGAAAGAAAAAGAAAGAACAAAAGTCTTCTCTCGTACCATTACAAAAGACCACTCTCATTTGTTGCTTCCCGTCCATTCCTTCACAAAACCCATCATCATCCATGGCCATGGCGACTACAACTCTCCTCTGCATGCCATTCCGCCACCTCCCGCTCTGCATTCTCCCTCCCCTTGCCACCTCGCTTGCCTCATCTCCCTCCACGACCAGCTAAGCCGCCCGCCGTCTCCGCCTTTTTCCGCACTTGATTTCCGCCGTGTCGGTGGATCTCCCCTTTGCATCGGGCTCGCGGCGGTGGAAGCGAAGGCGGCGCCCTTCGGGGTATCATGGGCCCCTTCAGAGGCTCCAGGAAGAGGAAGAGGGCCGACAAGCGCGCCGCGGTGACGGCGGACGCGTCGAAGGGGAGTGGCGACTGGTGGGATGACTTCTCCTGCAGGATTACAGGTTCTCGTCTTTCTCGTGATGCCTTACCTCGATCTCGATTACCTATGTTATCTTACAGCTCACTGAATTTGTAATCCCGTTTCTTTTACTTCTGATTGATTTGTGACTGCTTTTGATTGTTGATTCATCATCGTATGGATTGCTCTGTGCATCAAAATTGTATTTTAGGTTTTTGCATTCTAGTACGAGAGATTTTAAATTATGACGGAGAGTTGTGTTATTGGTGGTGTAGCTGACTCGGTGAAAATTGAAGTTGACCACGAGTTAAGAAGCTTCAAGCTGTTTGAGGACGTAACTAGTCAAAGCGCATTGGGAATGAATCGGTGCCTTTAATTCTCTATTAATTGGTCGAAGGGGGAATTGTTTAAGGTTTCACTCTAGTTCAAATTGAGGATTTGTTTAGGATTTATTAAATTTGATCCAATCTATTAACTGTGACTTCAACTGACCTAAATCCAGCACATGAACTGATTTAGGATGGATATTGTTTAGGATTTATTAAATTTGACCTATTCCCAAAGTTTGAGGAATTATGAAAGTTGTTTCTTGAAGAATAGCTGTATTCTTATGCAGTTGGTCCATGATTGTAGAAAATCATCAAGATGTCATAAAAGAGAAGCTGGCATTTGATCCAGTCTAAGTGTAATCTCTCCTACAGCAAGGAACTTCATTATCTAACAGTAGTTGAAAGTATTTTAAGGTGAATTAGACACGGAGAACATGTACTGCACTATACAGTTTGAAATAGTGAGTATAAATAGTAGGATACTAAAAACTAAAGAGAAAAGAAGATCATGAAAAAGTGTTCATGCAACAATCACAAAATAAAATGCTAAGTGAGAATCTGCATGGTAACTAACTTATTTTGAACACACTATCTTTTTTATTTTTTCCATCCAGAATAGGTGCATACTATTATACTTTCAATATTTTAAATTTTTTGATGTTCTGGAGAAGATAGTTTCCTCATTCATCTTTCTCGTAGCTCCCACCCACTTTCTGAAGGATATTCTGTATTACTCAACTGAGACATCAAACTCATTGAGCTTATAAAAATTAATGAGCTTACAAAGGATTATACTTATCCATATTAACAAACTTTTTGCTGTTATTTTTTACCATCTTCTATGTCTCAATATTACAGGCCCATAGGCTTTGAGATTGCATTTGGATTTATCTCTAAATTTTACAATTTTAATATATGAGCAATATGTGACTAGACAAATTAGATTTTGTCAGAGATTGAGGGCCTTAAGTCATACAATTATTAGGGTTGGCATAGTTTATTGTAGGTCATGACTCTGCTAAATCAATTCATAAGTTATATATACCAACCATCTCATGGATTGCATGGCGAACAAAAACCTTAACACAAGAGAAGATGATTATGAATGTTGGTTAGGACACCAGAGCATGCCACATAAATCTCTTGCATTTCTTTGCTTGTTTCTTTTCTCTGTGCTCCATCTTTTTTTTTGCTTCAACGTTAACCATTGTACCTAGGATGAACAATGGGTTATCAGACAAACTCCTCGATGGTGTGTGCTTAACAAGTAGAATAGTGATGAATGTGTTGGTGCTATCGAGCTCTTACTATTCTGTATTATTCCCCTTAGGTGGTCAGCTCTGGTCTTTGGTAGAGAACAACTCACTTTTGCAGACATGAATAGTTTTAAGTTGATGTTTTTTCAGCATGCTCAAATTTGGTATAAGATTTACTTATGAGGAAGCCCTCAGTTGTTTTATTCAAGGATCAATGATAGAATCTGTTTTGGCTGAGATTGATACAGAGAATATCTTTAAACCAATCAACAATTAGCCACATCTTCACTCTTTTTCTACCTCTTCGTTCATATCACCTTGTGACCTTAACTGGAAATTCTTCTTGTATAAATCCTTTTGGATAGCTCCTAATCTTTGCGAACTAGTTACTTCATTACAGATTTATGTTCTTTCATTATGATTATGAAGCTGGTCTAAGTTTGTCAGAAATGGAACTTCAACTCAAGCTTTAACATTTCTATGCTGACTAATTTGTTTGGTAAAAGGCCAATGAATATTAAATCTAATTGTTGTGCACAATATACAACTACACTAATTATCATTCGAAGACCATCACTTTGATCTTTTTGTTGAATTCACGAAGGCTGAGTTTTACCAGCATGTAAAATTATTTTTCACTCCCTTGGTTCATACTTTGATACACTAAACAAATTTGAATTTTCCAAAATCTTTTATCCAATGGAAACGATATCTACAGCAACCCTCTTTGTTGAGGTCAACTATTTGGAAACTCTATGGCTTGAATATAGTACCTGGCAGTCTCAAGCATCTAAACAAACACTGTCAAAACTCTGAGCAAACATCCAAAGGCTGAAACTTTTGAAAATTAGATGGTTCAATGACTTGCTTTGCACAGTCTTCGTTGGCTAATTTAGTTTCTACTCAACGACCAATTATTTTTGAATTTTTGTGAGATTCTAATTGATGAAAATCTTGTACTGAGAGCACTTATATCTAAGTCGTACATTGAATTTCTAATTATTTTGTAGAAAAGTTTACATTTTTTCATGCATAGTATGACCATTGTCTTAACTTCCAGGGCACTTGTCTTCCAAAGAACCAAGAAAATTTGAATCATTTTTTAAGATTTCAAGGAAGACCTTCCACTACATATGTTCCATAGTCAGGGATGAGTTGATGGCAAAAACATCACGCCTCGTATTTACAGATGGCAAACTCTTGTCTATTGAGGATCAAGTGGCTGTTGCTCTGCAAAGATTAGGCTCTGGTGAATCGCTATTGAATATTGGAGTGTCATTTGGGTTGAACCATTCAACTGTTGCTCAAGTTACTTGGCGGTTCGTGGAGGCTATGGAGGAGAGAGGCATTCACCACCTACGATGGCCGACCTCTCATGAGATAGAAACTATCAAATCCAAGTTTGAGAAAGTCAATGGTCTGCCAAACTGTTTCGGTGTCATTGATATCACCCATATCATGATGTGCCTAGCTTCCATGGATACAGCAAGCAAAACATGGCTTGATTACGAGAAGAAACACAGCATGGTATTGCAGGCCGTTGTGGACCCAGGGATGAAGTTCCGAGACATAGTCACTGGTTGGCCGGGTAGCATGAGTGAGTTGCCAGTTTTGCGCAGCTCAGGCTTCTTCCAAATGTGCGAGAAAGGTATGAGGTTGAATGGAGAAAAAGTGAAGCTTCCTGGATGTTCAGAAGTGCAAGAATATGTCATTGGAGATGCTGGCTTCCCCCTTCTTCCATGGCTTCTCACCCCATATCAAGGGAAGGATCTTTCACACACCCAATTAGAGTTCAACAGAAGACTTTCTGCAACCGGCATTGTGGCACAGAGAGCATTCGCAAGACTGAAAGATAAGTGGAGGATTATTCATGGGGAGATGTGGAGGCCAGATAAACACAAACTGCCACGAATAATCCTTGTTTGCTGCTTGCTGCACAACATTGTCATAGACATGGAAGATGAAGTGATAGATGAGATACCATTGTCACATGAACACGACGCGAGTTACAACCAACGATTCTGCGACGTAGCGGATGATAATGGAACTGCTTTGCGAGACAAGTTGTGTGAGTATCTCTCTGGTGAATTGCCACCATGAACTGACCATTCAACATGCTTCTTTCTTCTTCAGCATCAATAGATGTTTGTTTGTTTTGTTTGTTTGTGGTGCATTTGCATTGATAGGCTCTTCCAATAAATACATATGGACACTCAGAGTTCATTCAATTGTGGAATTACCTCTAAAAAATTTGTGACAATTCATGAAAATGTTGCTTCCATACTTGGCAAACGCGCACATCTAGCTTTGCATGATCAATATTATTACTGAATTTTACGTAAATTTAGAATGAAATCAATGACTTAAATGATCAACTCTGTACCCTAACTGTCCTAGCTTAGTGACTAATTTTCAACTTTTCCTTTGCGGAGGAGTAGCATTAGTCCATGTATCTTAGTACAAACATATATGAGGGAATTAGACAACCTTGGAGAATTTATGTTTTTTTTATCACTTTTAATTTCATGTTATGTGGATTGAAATTCTCTCAATGAGATCTGCTCTTACATCAGGGTGAATCATGAAATACCCATTTTGCCCATTTGCTTGTGTATTTTGTTTACGATGGAGAGAAGAAGATGGTTTCTACATGAACTAGATAGGGTGGTGCATATACATAGACACACACACACACGTATGTGTGTGGATCTGACACGATTAAGTGAGTTTTTTAATTCTCTCTCCTGCATGCAAGATAATGTTAATCTTTAAAGATCAACACTAACGTGGTGCTAATTTACACAAATCAGCATCATATAGAAGACCAACACCAATAGTGTTGGTGCTTATTTGCACAAATAAGCATAATGCTGATGCTGATTTCCGTGGCATTGGTTTGTGCAAATCAGCACTAGCGTGAAGCGGGTTTGCCCAAATCAGCATTAGCATGATGCTAGTTTACTCAAACCAGCACCAATATGGCGTTAATTTGTACAAATCAACATCAAGTAGAAGACCAACACCAACAGTGATGTTGTTTTACACAAACCAGCACTAATGAGACACTGCTCAAACCAGCACGAACGTGACGTTAATTTGTGCAAATCAGCACCACGTAGAAAATCAACACCAGCAGTGGTGCTGGTTTGTGCAAATCAGAGAAGAATTTGTATCACTTTGCATATAGAAGAGAGAAACATGATGCATGTATATGAGAGAGATTAAAAAAAATTTATTTTTGATTACATATCATCACATCAGATGTTTTCTAATATAAGAATGTGCAAGTTATATATATAACATTTCATATTGGGACATATTATTTTCTTTAAAAGCAAAAATTAGTGGAGGTGCGGGGAATCGAACCCCGTACCTCTCGCATGCGAAGCGAGCGCTCTACCATATGAGCTACACCCCCATAGTAATTTGATATGTGCAATTTTAAAAAATGATGGGTTGATATATGTGCATTTTATCTAATATCATATAGGACATAGGCTGTTTTATTACTAATCCAAGTATTTAGATTCCTCTGAGTAATCATATCGCAGAGGTAGATTGTCTTTTCACTAATTTAGCTACCAAATAAATCCAGAAGACAACTTACATAAATCCAAACTATTTCATCTCTACACTAAAATGTTTTAACTACCCCAAGCAGGTTGCTTTTGAGAGAGATAAAAAACACTCATAATATCAACTCAATATTTTTAGATTAGTCATCTATTAAAAAAATTTATTCATTACCCTGTCACTTCACCATTCCCTTTTTTGTTTGCTTTCTTGTGAAAAATATCCTTGTATTCAATTTTTAAAATTTAAAATTTAGAAAATCATAAAGTTTTGAAAAGAAAAAAAAATCGAGAAGAATTTTATAGAGAAGTTATATATTTATTTTTCTTTTAAACGTATTTGAATAATTTTATAATCAAAAGAACTATAAACCCTCATCAATTTAATTTTTTTATGCTAACTTCAGGTAAGATGGTTATATTGCAATGCTTGAAACGGGTAACGGAGCTACAGCAGTCAAGACAAAGTGGCATTCTCCAACCACAAGCACAGATAAAATATTATTTTGTAGATTTTTCAACGTTGCCTTTAAATGGTGAAAGGCGTCGCAAACCTTAAACTCCAAAACCCAAGGAAAAAAGTGGCAGTGCGCAACGTCAACAAGAGGCAAAGTATTCACAACAAGCTCAATCATTCACTATAGAAGAAAGGGGGAGATTCATCAATACAATTTCAATCCAAACATTTAAGTATTCACAACAAGCACCCATCAAATAGCACAATTAAGGCACTAACATTGCTCGGATCCTAAGCGGTACCTCAAATTTCATTTTTGTGTTGAATAAATGCAAAAGCCACCCAACATTATCCTCACTTTTCACTAGTGCAAGCTTGTCAAGTAAAACAGACGAGAATGATTAGCTTACTTGAAAATGGCATTGCGTATCCTCACTTTCTCAGCTATCGAGTGCAACTCAACAAATAAGGCCTCGGAAGCAAATACTAGCAGGAACTTAACACACTTGAAGAGGCATCGTCACATTCTTGATGTCCCCGGTCTACTACAAGTACTTGATGAGAGCCCAAACCACAACAATCAGAGCTACAATTGCAACTATGGATAAGAGCAGACACATGCACGAGCAACCGCCTTTTGTGCGCTTGTTGAGGATTGCTAGTCTCTTTTGAACTCTCTGCGTGAAACCGGCAAATAGTCAAATGCCACTGGTTCACAAGTTTTCCATGTCAAATACAATGATAGATTCATATTGCAAAGTACAACAATATCCTCAAAGCATGGTCTTTTCAGCACCATTTTACCATTGTAGTGTATATATTGGCTGTCAAAATTCAAAAGGACCGCGAGGCCATAATTTAGAATAGAGAAAAGATGACATTACCTGTAGCCTTGAGTCGGTTACATCAACTTGCTGGTCCAGATCGTCCTGCATCATTACAAAAATGTTTGGTTATCAATGGGATGCCTTAAAGCTTGAAAGTTGTTGCTGAATCATTCTGCATTAGAGAGAAGCATACTACTCGGTCATGACATTACATACAATTAATCTTGTGTGCAGATCCAACTCCTCGTTAACTGCTAATGCGATGTGTTTTGTGCTTAACACGGTCTCCTCCAACTTTTCAAGGCCCTCATCTTGCTCTATGAAACCAGATAAATTGGTAATAATGTGCTGAATAGAGACTTATTTGAAGATACGGAAAAAAAAAATGAAGATTATACCTCTCATAATCTGTCTCTGTAAACCAACAATACCCTGATTATCCAAATCAGCAGTTCTTGTTGCTACATCAACTGGCTTTTTACTATCTCCAAGCAAGTCCTCCCTATCTTTTTATATATGGTTAGTCCAGTGTCTAATTAAGTAATTGACAAAAAAAATATCACATGCATACGAACTATCTAAATGTGATCCATTAAGTTTGAATTGAAACAGAGACTTTATTGTGGTAAAATTGAAAGGTATGGGTGCAGCAATGTAAAGCTATCAGAGTGTATTGCACTGTGTTAGGCAAACCTGTTTCCGAAGTTGGACATGTTTAACATGGATGCCATCTGAGTTGCTTTAGATTTTAGATTTGATAGCATCTCTCGCCGCTTATGCAACTCTTTATCCTTTCTGTGTTAAGAAGTCAGTTAAAATGTGTCAAAATGGATCATGCTCCAAAAAGGAATCAATGGGTGATACTAAATGTACAACCAATAATTTAAAGTAATTCAATTTTCACTTGAACAGGATAAGCAATTCAATTTAAGATGTTGTACAAAAAAGGATGGTAAACATCTTGCAAACTAGAGTTTAGAAAAGTGAAACAATATGAACTTGTAAGAAATATTTGCAGCAAAAGGACTCTATTACAAGACCAGGATGATTTCTGAAAAAAAAATAAGCTTCAACATTTTACGTTTAAAGGAACAAGAAATACATACATTGGCTGTATGCTAGGAAGCTTTGAAAGAAGGGCCTCCAAGTTCTCCAATCTAGTCCTAAGAATTGTTATCTTCCTCCTCATTGCAGTTAATTGACGTTGGGTTTCAGGACCTGACGGAGGCAAAGAGTCCCTTTGAGAAATCATAGCATTAATTTCGTCAGAAAGCCTTGATGCTTCATTGAACTCCCTCATCCATTGATCCAAAGAAGTTGCCATTGCTAGTGACAGGATCTACCAAGATAGCCTCCACTGTCAGAGAGTATATTTAATTATTAGATTATGTTGTAAGTTTGTGACAGTGTATAGCACAATATTGTATAGAAACAGTTAAGATAAGCCCCGAAAGATAACGGATCAAATTAATGAAAACATGGGCTTGCACTATTGAAACAATGCTACTTCATGGACAGCATATTCAACAAATTTAAGATAAGAAGAGCAGGATTATTGCATAGAGATGTGCAATTATAATGATAATAACAGAAACAATATTATAGAGCCAACTTGAAAGAAAGTAAAAAAATAATAATGGATGGTATACATGGAGTAGTCAGAATGAGAATAGAAAATAGACCATAATCAAGAGGCAAAGGTTCTTAATCCAAAAATCATCGCCCATATTTCCTAAAAAAAAACAGCTATTGAATAGCATTTATAGATAATGCTGAATTTTCTTGAGTACAATCCTTTAACCACCGAAATATTAATCTCACTCCCCTATTTGAGGCAAGCACATTCATCCCAACTATTGGAGTCAATTACATGAATCTTAGTATTACTCGAATTATATCAATTCTATTACATCAAATAACATTTTCTTTGACCTCCCCATACCCTTATCTCTCTACTAGATTCAACTTTTAAAATTATGAAATCTATTGATCATCTTTGAATAAGTAAAAATCATCTCAACTTATATTCTCTTATTTTATCATTTATTGGCACAGTACTTAATTGATATCAGATAATAATATTTTTTTTAATATCTTTGCGCACAGTTTTTATCGTATTAAATGATAAATTCATCAATATCCCTTCTTATTAAATAATAGATCCAATATATAAACGTCCTACTCACAAAAATGAGACATTCTTTTTTTACAAAATAATTACAGTTTCCATATTCATTCTTGGATCTATTTATTCTAATGAAGAAAAATCATTCCATCTTAACTTTTGATACAATTCTTTGCGATGTATAATTTCCATCATACCAATTCCAACGTTCTGAGGCATTTGATTGATC
>JBAMIB010398307.1:0-10208 GCA_037177415.1 Kaempferia rotunda | reverse complement strand
GGGGACAGAGGATTTGATCTGCTTACGACCCTCCCCAAACGGCTCAATGCTGTTCACACGCTTCACGAGCCGACTGCCACAGCCTACTGTCGTGCACGTGCAATTCGGATAAATTGATTAGACTCGTTTAGAATTAACTACTGTTTAATTTGAATACTTTGTTTAATTAAATAAATCATCGAGAATCTTGCCAGTGTTTTTGAGGGTTAAGAGAAGGCATTGCCCACATTTTTGGGGAGGATAAAATAGTAATTTACCAAAACAGTTCCTTTTAAAGAGAAAAAAAAAGTCAAAAATAGCAATTCTAACAATTTATTTTTATTAAAATCAAAATTGATATAGTGGATCGAATAAAACGATACATCGGGATTCAGTAGTGGAATTGAACAGAAACTGAAATTCAAATGTTATGAATTAAATTATAATTTCTTAAAATCACGAGTCAGAATTATATTCGAACTAAATTTGGATTTCTTATTTTAAAAATCCATTCACGTTTTTTATTTTTTTATTAGATAATTGGAAAAGCGTTGGTTGTGTCACGCGCATCAACCGGGCGGAGAGTCCAAAGTCACGTGCGCTCCAACCATCATCCAGCGTGAGACGGTGAGTGAGAAGCGTACACATTAATGCAAATAAACATATAGATATATATCTATTTTCTTTCCAAATTAACTCGTTTATTAACGAGTTATCAAAAATAAATTTATTTTTTGAAAAGCAAAAGAAAATTTATTTTATTTTTGGTAACTAACTATTGACGGTCAAAAGTCAATATTTGGTAGATGCTCAATATTGGCAAGGGCAAAAACAGGTCGCCGCACGCAATCACACAAAGCACTCCCTGCGATTGCAGTCCCACCTTCCCCGATTGCTTCCGTTGCGTAGTTTCCACGTAGGGACTTATCCTAATCCGCGGGCACATCTTACAGTTGTTAAAAGCTGCTGCATCGATGGATCCTCCCCCCACTCCCCTTCCCACAATCGGTTTCACGGATCGCCCTTGCCCATCGAGGAAGAGAAGACGCGAAGGGTTTCGGCGTTCGATCTCCCACCTCTCCCTCCTCTCCTCGTCGCCATGCTTTCGTTGGATCGGATTTGCTTACTGGTAATCAATCTCTTCTCCTGCCGTTTTCTGGTTCCGTTCATTTTTTTTTTTTTGCCGCCCAGCATTCTTCCTTGTTTCGTGATTGTGACGCTTTCGTTCCGTTAACGCGTTGCCCTCTTTTGCATTTGCCGAATGAAGATTGTTTTTTTTTAACCTTTTTCTTCCTGCGATATGCGAGAATGGTTTTGATTGGTTTTGTTTTCTCAGCGATGCGACGAGTTGCTGGGCCCACTTCGGGCGCCCAGACAGCGGGTGGCTGTACCGTTTCCGGCGACGGTGCGGTGCCAGGCGAGGAGCGGAGGGGAGCTGAACGGGAGGAGAATCGCAGTGGACAACACAATCAAGGAGGTCGAGCCGAACTCTGTTGAACCTGTCGAAGACATAGCACACCATGATGGCTACAGGGACGAACAGTTTATGATGCCGTGGACAGTCTCCGTCGCCAGGTTTGTGCTCGGATCTGATAGTTGGTTTTCTCGAGATTGTTGTGTTTTTTTTTCTTGATCTTGTTGGAGTTTTACTTTTTGCTAGTTTTGGTCATTTAGATTATATCGAATACGAGTGGTAAAACCTTTCCACGCTGCTTTGTCAAAAGCAATGTTGAATGCTCCAGCTGGTTATTTTTCGGTGTTTGTATTTTACTTTCCTTAATTTGATTTACTTGTTTTGTCGGGTTTTTGTTTTATCTGGTTCATATTGGCTGTTTCCTGTTGTTTTATATTTAAGATATTATCGAATAATCTCATTACTGCATTTTATGTTTTCATCTTCAAGACCATTTGAGCGATCCTTTCCCTTCTCGTCTGTATTTACTCATCCGAATTGCGTCCTGGAGATTGTTAATATATTACTGTATTATATTTGATTGCTTAATAATATGCGTTTGATCGTTGCCAAGTTTGAAATTTTCCTTATAAAGTATTCGTGTGCCTTTGTTGGATTTGATCGAAAATTATTTCCAGTAAGCTGTCATCGAGAAGAAAGTATGGTTTTTACAAATATTGGACTCTCACCCTATAAATTGATAAATAGTCAAAATTTATGTTTCCTTACATGAAAGATACAAATTTAATATAGATATTTAACAATAACTTTTGAAGACCGAAAAAGTTTTATATTTTCACTTGGGATTGGTTACATTTTAGACATGCATGAATAATGGTCATGCTGATATATAAAATGGAAATCTTTAATTTATTGTTTGGTGTATTAAACTAGATGTATAAGTGCAGGCCAAGACAAATCAATATTTGTATTTCCTTGGTTTGATTATGGCAATTCCCATAAGGGGATAAGCAGGTCATTTAGATGTCATGGTTCAGTCTCCATTATTAAGAAAGTTGACCTCCCACCATGAATTGTGTGGGTTGTCGTTTCTTCTGTTGCTGAGAGTATGCCCTCCTTTATTGCTAGGACCAGGTATTGGGATGTCATCTTGACAGAGTCGCCATAGCTGATGAGCTTTTATTAATTGGGTTGATTATTTTATAATTAGGGAATAATTTTTATTTTTGGGACTCCATAGTCCACTGACTATTCATGTATTTACCCTTTCGTTTTTACATAGATTTTTTTTTTAAATATCAATCTCAAGTCTGATGGAAGTTTTTCTGGAGAAAATTAATCATGTATATATCTTTTAGAAAATTTAGGACCATCATATCATACAATTTATCACTGCTTGTTTCCCACATTGTGGAGCAAATTAGTTTTTGGGTATGCCATAAGGGAATAACAACCATTATCAAGAAGATAGCAAAATGCAATCATATTTTATCAATCAATGGAAATGCATATAATGGTTTGTTGATATGGCCTTGGTTTAAATCTCTAAGTTAAACTAAACTAGGTTAATTGATTTACACAGAATAAATCAAAATTAATTTAGATAACCAAAATTGAATTAAAAATTTCATGCAGTTTTGATTATTGGTTATTAATCAAATACTTTAATTTTTTTAAATTTAAACCAGAAACAATGTTAAATCAAAATTAATTAAATTGAAATAGATATTTTAAAATTCGTAACACTTTCTTTTTTTCTTGCTTAGTGGTTACACATTGTTGCGGAATCCACAATATAACAAAGGTCTTGCATTCAATGAGAAAGAAAGAGATGCCCACTATTTGCGAGGTCTCTTGCCTCCAACATGTGTTTCACAAGAGCTTCAGGTTTGTATGTGTTTAGAATTACCTAAGTAGAAGTAAAACAATTCGGTTTCCTGTTATGAGTTTGAAATTTGCATCTTTTTTCTTACAGGAGAAAAAGATCATGCACAATCTTCGTCAATACCAGGTACCGTTGCAACGTTATATGGCCATGATGGATCTTCAGGTACCTAAGATAACTGGCATTTAATCTCCATTAGTAATTGGTTCGAATTATTTCCAACCTCATTTGGTGTACGTATGATTTAATCTTCAGGAGCTGAATGAGAAGCTCTTTTACAAACTCCTCATTGACCATGTGGAAGAATTGCTTCCAATTGTTTATACGCCTACTGTCGGCGAGGCATGCCAGAAGTACGGTTCTATCTTTAGGCATCCTCAGGGCCTCTATATCAGTTTGAATGAGAAGTAAGTTATTATGTTGCTTGACTTGCTTCCTAATCCAATTATTGAAATTTATGGAATAAATTGAATTTTCAGAGGAAGGATTCTTGAGGTACTGAGAAACTGGCCTGAAAGGAATATTCAAGTTATTGTGGTCACAGATGGTGAGCGGATCTTGGGTCTTGGGGATCTTGGCTGCCAGGTAAATATTATACTCAGATTTATTTGTCATTCCAGACATGCAAGCCATTATGTTGGGATATTTTTCATATGGACTTTCAACTTGTTAAATTGCAAATTTCTAGGGCATGGGAATTCCTGTGGGCAAACTTGCATTATATACTGCACTTGGTGGAGTCCGTCCATCCGCTGTGAGTTGTATTTAGCTTTTTATTTCTGTATGATTCTTGTCATATACAATTTTTTCCCATGCTAGTTTCTGTGGAACGTTCTAACTTTTTTTGTTCTTAAAACAAATTGATAATTTGCAGTGTTTGCCTGTCACTATTGACGTGGGGACCAACAACGAACAATTACTTAATGATGAATTTTATATTGGGTTGAGGCGAAGAAGGGCCACTGGCCAAGTACTGGAAGCATTTGTTTGATTTCTCCTAATTTATGTAAACTTCTGTCTGACTGATTTTCTCATTGTATTTAGGAATACGCAGAATTACTAGAGGAATTCATGAATGCTGTGAAACAGAGATATGGAGAAAAAGTACTAATTCAGGTCAGTGACGGGATCAAGTCTTTGTGGTTGCAGATTTGCTGTTTGTTTCCTATTTATGCTATTTTGATCTCAAATTTGTTTTTTGTTATTTTTTCAGTTCGAAGACTTTGCCAACCATAATGCATTTGAACTCCTTGCCAAATATCGTAAAACACATCTTGTCTTCAATGATGATATACAGGTAATTGGTTTTAGCTATACTATTGTTGACTTTAGGATCTTCCTTTGTAGTTATTTGAAATTGTTGAACTTGATTCACTCACATTATATATCTCCACTTTTTATAAACCATTCAATATACTTATTCTCATTTCAGGGCACAGCTTCTGTTGTGCTTGCCGGACTTTTTGGCGCTTTAAAAATAGTTGGTGGAACATTGGCAGAGCACAGTTTCTTATTTCTTGGTGCTGGGGAGGTTTTACTCCTAATCTCAATTGGTTGATTTGGTCTATTGAATGTGTTTGACTTTGATTTTGTTGACTTGTGTATTTGTCTGAGAACATCTTAGTTTCTCATTTTGGGAGTATGAATTCCTATTTACTTGTGCTTCATCCTTGTATTTCATACTACAAATCTTGTGACACAAATAATTATATGAGAAATAGATATAGGAAGATCATGTCTATTAGGATTTTATTTATTAGACGGCCTTCTGCTTTTTGAAAGAGAGGGTAGAAGATGATTTTTCTAATTTTGTGGTTTAGATTGAAATGTACTACTGTTTGCCATAATTTCTGCTAGGCTACTTTGTGTTGAGTGTACATGTTGCAAGTTTTGTGACTTTAATTATGCACTATGCAGGAACATGTTTCAAGAGTATATTAACTGAACTTATCTCAGTTAAATATTTGTTCTGTTTATCAATACTTCTTTGAATCGTTTCCTTATTCTGATTATCAATACAGGCTGGTACTGGTATTGCAGAACTCATAGCTCTCGAGATGTCAAAGCAGGTTTCAAACTTGGTCTTTTTTTTATGTGCACGAACAACCTTTTGGATGTTCTGATGATTTTACGTAGTGGTTCATTTGGTTGTGGATTTCTTATGGCTGCTGTAGACAAAAGCTCCATTGGAAGAGACTCGCAAGAAGATATGGATGGTCGATTCTAAGGTAAGGAAGAGAATCTTGGACCTTGGTTATACTTATTGCAAGCATACATCTTTAAATCATTTTAGTTTGTTGTTCATTGTTTGCATTGTGGTACCCTTTTCAGGGCTTAATTGTGAGTTCACGCAAGGATTCCCTTCAACACTTTAAGCAACCTTGGGCGCATGATCATGAGCCTGTCAATAATCTTTTAGATGCTATCAAGGTATTGCAGCTTCATGTGTCATTCTGGTTCTTGCAGGCGGTTTCATGTGCTAGTTGTCTATCATACACTTATATATTTTTTTTCTCTTACTATGTGTGACTCTAAGCTATATGATTGTTGATGACTAGAATGCTTTCTCCAACTCAGGTTTACTCATTCAAAGTGATTTCTCTAGTGGTCACGTTTCCATTTAGTTATATATATATATATATATATATATAACACTAATATTTTATCTTTTTTTTGCTGTCTGAAGTTTGTGCAAATTCAAGCGGACTTTCTGCATGTAAATTTGCCTACTTTAGTTTCTGAATATTCCTTCATTTATTCCCGTTCAATTTCTTAGGCTATCAAGCCCACTGTTCTTATTGGGTCATCTGGAGTGGGAAAAACTTTCACCAAGGAAGTAGTTGAAGCGATGACTACTTTTAATGAGGTTAGCTTCTACACCTAGACCTCTACCAAAGCCTTACTGGAATGCATTCAGTTTTTGTTTGCAATTTACATATATTCAGAGATTATTAAATTCAATCCACCAATTCCCTTGCATTGATTACAGAAACCCATAATTTTGGCTCTATCCAACCCTACCTCTCAGTCAGAATGCAGTGCAGAAGAGGCATATATGTGGAGTAAGGTAAGCCTCTCCACCTTTTGCCAGCAACAGTTGCATAATTCGTATTCATGATTTACTATGGTAGTTAACTTTTGTTACTGAAGACTATGGCTTTCATTCACAGGGTCGAGCAATATTTGCTAGTGGGAGTCCATTTGATCCAATTGAATACGATGGAAAAGTTCTTGTGCCAGGACAGGTTTAAATTTTGTTCTCAACATAAACAACTTATATCAATATCTATTTGTTACAAACTAACCTTTGGTGTTTCACATTATTCCAGTCAAATAATGCCTACATCTTCCCGGGATTTGGCCTTGGGTTGGTGATCTCCGGAGCAACCCGTGTGCACGACGACATGCTGCTTGCAGCCTGTAAGTTCGCAAGTCGAATCAACCATTACTACATTCCTATTTTTGTATATGAATATTTCAAAGTTGTTCCATATACTATAAACCCCATCGAGTAACATGTTTAATCAACTTCGAGTTTTACTTTTCCATCTTTTCCACAAAACTATGGAAAGTAGTAAAATTGTGGTAACTTTTGTTGGATAGCGGAAGCTTTAGCTCAACAGGTGACGCAGGAGAACTTGGACAAAGGAATGGTCTACCCACCCTTCTCAAACATTAGGAAGATATCTGCTCATATTGCTGCGAATGTTGCAGCAAAAGCATATGAACTTGGTGAGTTTCTTCTTCATATCTTTATTCTGAATGCATAACAAATCCACCTTAAACTGGGTTAAACTATCTATCGTCCTTTAAGGATTGGCGAGTCGGTACCCACATCCCAAGGACCTGGTGAAGTACGCGGAGAGCCTCATGTACAACCCTGTTTACCACCAGTATAGATGATAGACAAGAGCAATAGAAGTCAGTTGCATAGTGCTTCTGTTGTGGCAGTGTTTTATCGATACATTTTCTAATTATTTGAACCATCCCCCTTTTTTTTTTTGACATCAGAATTTATATATGAGGGTAAGGCCTTTTTCTTTTGTTTGATGGCTTGATGTCAGTACTTAAGTGGTTTTTTTTATAATATTTTCAATGGATCTTTTTTCTGACCAACAATTCACTTTAGGTGCTGTTTTCGTTGCTTCATCGTTTCAAATACACTCAGAATAGGACATCAAACCTTCCATAAACACAAACAAATATATAGCCAGATGCCTTTAACTAAATCACAATTCAAGGATCAAGAGACTAAGAAGCAGTAGAGGATTGCCAGGATTGCTGCTGCCATGACTTGTTCCATGAGGGTGACAGTCTTTCCACCCTGCGATGCTTTACTGCCCCCGCCATGGACGCAGTGAAATGCCATGGAAATGCAATCTCCATCGTCTCCTTGAGCCAAAACAGGTTTCCCAACAACATGTTTGTACATTCCACGACTACATGCCTACACAAAATAAATGACCCACAGAAAATCAGTCAGTTCATGGCAACGACAATGGGGATTCGCCTTCTCCGACTGTGGAATAATTACCTGAAGTTCATCGCCGACGGTGACGATGAGAGAGCCCGACTGACCCGGACGAAATTGGTACCAACCCCTCTTGGAGTAGACATGGAACTCGGAAGCCCCTCCTGCGAGATGCAGACTCAAACGGCATGAGCAGCTCCAGCTCCTTACCAGCATTCTCAGCAACTCATGCTTGATTATTCCGGCGTTATGCCTTTCGCTTGGAGCGTGCTTCCGAAGGCAAATCAATGAGCCTTCTGCGTTTCTCAGTTTCAGCAGCTGGGCATTGTTCTTATTTGTATCGTCATCCAATAAAACTTCTTCGATTTTGCCCGCTATCTTCTCAATTTCTCTCAATAACTCTTGCAATTTTTCTCTGGGAAAGAAAGAAAGTGAATTGGTTGTTTAATTTTGATGTTTATGAATAAAGGAGGTAGATTGGACTCTGGATTGATGATTACTGCAGGTCATTAAAGCTGCGCGGTAAAGTTTCTGCCCCACACCGCCAGAAGAACTCTTCGTCTTCCACTACCTCCTCTGCTTCAAAACCCCAACTCCTCTCCGGCAACTTCGCCACCCTCTCCTTCTCCTCGGGTAGCATCCGGAACGTCGCCGCCGCGGCCCCTCCGACCGCAGCTATAAGTCCCGGCGGGATACCGTGGTTCTCAAGCCGGAAACAGCCGAAGGCCGCAGCGGTGGATTTGAGCAGATCCGCCTCGGATCGGCCCGCATCCGGCGATATCAGGGTCCGGAAGTCGATCTCCGCCGGGTCCCATAGCGTGGCTTCCTGGGGGAAGATGCGGTGCGGGAGGTTGAGTTTGGGGACGCGGAGGAACCGAGCGAGGAAACCGGCGAGCTCCTCGGCGTCGCCTGGCGAGTGAGGGTGTGCGCCGGCGACGGGTGAGGGCGGCGGCGCACGGAACTCTGGGGGAGGAAGCATGCCGTCTGGGGCAGTGGCAGACGCATGGAGGGGACGAGTGAGAGCGACAGAGGGATAAAGAAGCGGGAAAAGGAAAAGCGAAAAGGGGCGGGAGCGATGGTGATGATGATGGCATGCCTTACAGAATCGATCTGCCCTGTCGCGCTTTGCTTTTCTCTTCCTGTACAATTATATTTTATTTTTAATTTATAAAATTTGAATTTGGATATTAGCGGGGATAGCTCAGTTGGGAGAGCGTTAGACTGAAGATCTAAAGGTCACGTGTTCGATCCACGTTCACCGCAACTTAACTTTTGTTATTTTACCAATTTCTTTTCCCGGCACACTAAGTCATCTTCTATTCTCTCAGCATACTAAGTTTCCAACACTCCCTTCCATTTCTTATACATTTAATAATACATTTTTAGTATTATACTCTTTTTGATAATTTTATTAATAAAAATATCTTATAATACCAACACACATCAATATCTTTAAGTTGTTTAAAATAAATTTATATAACACTTTAACAGTTTATTTTTAAAATAAGACCTAACAGCTTATAAGCTCCTAAAACAGCTTATGAGTTGTACAAGCTTATAAATTGTTTTTAATAAATTTAGCCAAACAACTTATTAGTCAAAGCATTATCATCTTTGTGTTGATTTAGGGTTGATTTTTTAAAAATATCACCACCACTTTAGTATTGATTTCGCTAAAGCATCACCACTTTAATGTTATTTTTATCAAAACATTACCACCTTGGTAATCCAAAGATATAATATCAAGATATTTATCCAATAAATTCCTTCACTTTTTTTTTGAGTCTTACTATGATTTTAAAAAAACTCTTGATTTATAATCTTTATTAATTTAGAAGAATTATTTAAAATTATAGTTTTCTTTATTTTGGCACAGTTTTATATTTAGACTTTAACACCTCTTGTGTTAGATTACAAAACAAAAACTGAAGCTATACTTCCATAATCATCATCATGCTATATCATTGAGAATTGTACGATATAAATTTATAGCGGAAGCATACCTGAAGTCATAACCTTAAATCTATGAGAATAGTTGGTTAATCTTTAAGATTAGTGTGTTCTTCCTGAGAGCCCTTGAGATTTCTCTCCGATTTTATTTTCTAGTAATGGAATATAGAGAATAGGGAACGTTATACATAATATTTGGAGACAATAACCAATATATGTAGAAAATCTGTTAATTATCTTCCTTTATTTCTGTTTTAGCCCATTATTAAAATAGAAACTGCACTTTTGTATTTGCACATAAAGGGCTCACATCCTATTAGATACATTAAAGCCCAACATCTAAAAACTTTATTGATCACTTTAATTTTGAGTTTAACTTCACTGGACGACTCACAACAAATAATCATTCACACATAAGATCATCTAATTAATTTGATCCAATAATCTCTCACTTTTGGCTATATGTGTAACCTTATGCTTAGATTTTGTGAAATAATCATATGAGCTCA
>JBAMIB010398297.1:0-10208 GCA_037177415.1 Kaempferia rotunda | reverse complement strand
AGTCTAAGACCATTCAAACACATAAATAATGCATACTCAAATAGTGAATCTTTATTTATCTAAGTAAATAGTACAAACCATAAGACGATTGTCTTAGGACACCTCTCAAACATAACACATTTCCCACCTCTTTTCCTTCTCCCCCATCCCATCACCAATTAAATACCTTTATGATTTCCTTCTCTTTTTTTCTCCTCCCCCTCTCCTTTCCCTTCCCTTCCCTTCTCATTTAGGAAACAGAACCTCAGTGGCTACCCTTTGTTACAATTGATCTATCGCAAATCTAAAAAGATCGAAACACATTTTTGTGTTCCACTACTATTGATTATTGTATTCTTCATTATGTAATCGTACAAGGTTGCTGCTAATTTCTTTTCAGAGTGATGAGTTTATTAGTTGAGATACCTGCAATGTAGATCAACAAAACTCCAAGCAAAATAGTCTTTTGATGCTTTCAGAGGATGCAATAAATATAATCACATTTCATGTTACTTCATCAACCACAAAAACCCATGTTAGGGCCAATTGCATGGTGATTTCGGGTTACTTCATTATTTTCTTTGTTCATTCTGAGGGATCACATTTGACCCAGGAACTTCTTTGTGTTAGTTCATACCTAGTCAATGTGTTGTTTGAATTCTTAGTTTTTTCTGTGTTACATATAACCAAGAAGACCACTAGATAATTTATTTCATCTTTAATTCCAAAAGTATCATCTCTAGTAATTGCAGAGCTGCCACTCTATAAAACGTAAGCAAGTGGTTAAAGGATTTGACAAATAACAAGGGCATTGTAAATAATTAGTGTGTCATAATCAAATTCTTATCCTCAACAGCACAAAAAATGCTCATCTATATATTATTGGCCTTTAAATAATTAGCCATGGTTGAAACAAACAATAAACTGAATAAAAGATAAACTGTGTTGACTTGATGATCTGCACACCTTACTTTACACACTCGTGAGCCCCTAAAATTTTTTTTTGATTTGAAATTTTTTTTCATGCTTAAGTAATAACATAACCCTTAAACGCTAAAGCAAAATCTTATTGGCACAACCAAGAGTTCAAAAAAATAAACAAAAAAAAAAAAAAATCACCGTGGGCGACGCTATGTATATAGTAATTTAGAATAATAAAATGTTCAGTTAAAGAGGTTGGCCAACCCATGAGCTAAGCAAGTGGATATATAAAAGAAAATGATCTAGAACATTTTTTTGTTACCATAAAACGTAGGTTAGACAGTAGAAATATCAAATATGTACAAATTAAATAAACCACCATGACCTTTTTCTGGTTTAACCAACAAATCTAAGCTCAACTAGAAATTTAAAGGGTCATGCATTCCACAGATTTTAGAGAAATTGAGTATAAGTATAATTTTGATTATGAAGTTCCTAGAGGCTAAACTTACTTGCGGGCTTTCTTTTTTTCCTTGTAACGCATGACAGCACTATCCCTGGTAACTATAGGCAGCGAAGAACTTTCAAGACCAGTCACAAAACATTGAGGTTCGCCCATTAGAAGCATTGATGATACAACACAATCTTGATAATCCCCACCGTTGCTTTCACCAGTCAAACTAGAAAAGGAAAGGGATATGTTGGAGTGAGCTTTGCGTGGAGGAAAAGACAGGCTTGAATCAGCTTTCTTTCCTGGATTTGACATCAAAGCATCAGCAGATACTGCATGGCACGTTGCCTGTGTAATCTTTTCCTCTCCAGGAGATATCTGAAAAAGATGGTGAGGACAATAAATGTCTAGAAAAAAAAAGAACTTAATAGCGACGGCATGAGATTAGAAATGTTAGTCAGCAAGCTGACTGAGTTTGACAAAAAATAAATTGCTTGATCAGGTATCAAGTCTTTTGGCTTGAAGACTTTTGCAAGGACTAGTGGATTAGTTTGTCAACAATGAATGCAATGTAATTCTTATAAATTTGTCCATTACTTAAGTTGGCATAAATTAGAAAAAACTGCTTAAACAATTTAGCAAGGAGAAGATGGTTAAAAACTACCATTTAAAATGACTCTCTAAGCAGTTAGCAACCTGAGAGGCTTATAACCAGTAAAAACAATTGGCCACTGTTTGATGTCATAGAACACAAGTGCCTCAATTGGCGCACTCACTAGAGTTGACACAAGTTGAGGATAGATATATGCGCCTCAGCCAATGATCTCAAGGATGGTGTGCCCCTTGGAGATCTTGCAGGAAAGAGGAGAGAAACTCCAATAGAAAACTTGTCAATGATCGGATAAATGAAGCAATGAGGTGGAGGCCTCTTTTACCTTCACCTAAGACTCAGTTACAATAAAGTAGGTTTACTAGAAACACTAAACTCAAAACAAGATAATTAAATAAGTCACAAAATTTAAACCATGTACCAATTTATTCGCCATTTATCTTAAGAAGATAAGGTTTTAACTTTATTTTTTATTGCATTATTATTCTACATCAAGAGATTGAGCCTATATAGTGAGAAGACTAAAAAACATATCAAAGACAATAAGTGTAAGTGTGAAGTAGTTGATCAAGGAAATCCTTAGGAAAGATTATTCTAAGAAGATAAGGTTTTAACTTTATTTTTTATTGCATTATTATTCTACATCAAGAGATTGAGCATATATAGTGAGAAGACTAAAAAACATATCAAAGACAATATGTGTAAGTGTGAAGTAGTTGATCAAGGAAATCCTTAGGAAAGATGATTCTAACATTTGGTATTAAACTTCAAAGAACCTGTCCAATGTCGTTTGGCAAATCTCATTTTTCATGATAAAATGTCATTTATAGTAGGGAATCTTTTCCAAAAGATTAAATATCTATGTGAGTTCCCAGAGCTCGCACTGTGTGTGTATCAAATACATCTTCAATTTGAGATGTTAATTTTGTTGTAGAGGAGAGTACAGGCACCCGAATTAGAGGAGAATAATTTGAGGAAAAAACAACAAATGAATACAGACTCAAATATTCAGAGGTAAGATAGTAAATTTTTTATGTTAAAATCATATTAATGTTTAATTCTGAAGGAAATAAACATTAGAACGTTGAGCAATGCAAGGACATAACAAAGTATGTTGTATTCTTTAGTTTCTGGCATGTATTTTGTATACTCAATTCAAATTTTCTCTTAACCTCAATGTGAATCTCTTAAATTTGTTCAATAGCACTCTGAATTTGATGGAAAGAAGTTGAGAAAGAAGTCAGATCAATAGGTTGGTGATGTTGAGAAACATGATCAGAACTGCAGGGTTGCGATGGCTTCTAGGGATAAACAATGAAAAATTGCAGTGATCAGGATGTAATGGGCTAGGTCCAGGAACTCATTAGGGTGGATGAATAGGTGGGTTGGTGGAGGCCTGTCCTGATGAACCAAAAGGGAGGAGACTTGATCCCTGCTGCATTGAAAAAGAAAAAAAGAGCAGGACAGAGGAGAGATTCAAGCACATGTCCTGGGCTGAAAAAAAAAGGTGCAGCTAGGTTACTGCTGGATTTCCATCTGGGGCAATGAGTGGGAAATTGATAAGAAATAACAAGGGAGTGGAGACATCGTACCATAAAGAGAATTATACTATGGTAGAGGAAGACGGCAACTAGGGACACAAGGCCCATCTAAGGGTTGGCTTTGATACTACTTAATGTAGAAAGAGAAGGGATTGTGCGCCTCAACCGGTCATCTCATGAAACCTGATAATGTAAGGGTAAATAGATGTTCCTCAGCTAGCAGTCTCACAAGTTACATGCATCAATTGGCATTTTTGCAAGTTTGAGAGAAAATATTATTTGAGTATCATGACAAAATGGAAGATGCTGAAGAACAATTTGGCTCAAAGTGGAAGCGGTGGTGCAAGGTAGCTATTTCAATTTGATGCTAGGTTGATTGCACTCTAGGTGCAATCATTAATGATGTTTCCTTTCCTAAGCTTGTGATTTGAACGTGGGGTGTTGTTTTGCCAAGTTTAGATCCTAGACGTGATTTTGGGGTAAGAGTTTAGTTTAGTTTAGTTGATTATATTCAGTTTTTTTATTGAGTTCTCTCACAGTTTTCAGTGGGGGCAGCAAATTTAGGGTCATTAACAATGCTCTATGGGTTCTAAGAAGTTGATCCTTAATCCTCAGGTAACTGTCTTTAATTAAGTTGAGGTTTAGCTCTTGAGTTGGGGTTCTAATTCAATGCTTAACCGTGCATCTTGCCTCGTGATTAATGGGAGCTTGATCCTAGTATCCTACCCTGTGTATTTTTGTCTAAGGTAAGTTTTTTTTTTTCATGATTTTATCTTGACAATTCAATTTGTAGTTGAGAGAGTTTGTATTCACATCTATGCATATATAATTAATAGTATAGCATAAAGTGTCTCGAGGTAGCTATTGATGAAGTGGATTTGTTCTTTGAGGTGGGCATTCCTTCTTGTTCCCATTAACTTACATTGTGCAGTGATAAAGCATTCAAGGGAATAAATAAGAGGACCATGATTTGAATCTCAATAGGGATGAATATTCTAGTGGTCAGCCTCTGAGTGTGCATAAGCTTTACTCTAGATTTACCAGGTAGGCGAAACCCTTTCTTCCAAGATTTCAGGCGAAGCCCGAACAACTAGATTATCAAAGATAAATAAATAAATGATATAAGATTAATTATGTGTTTGTGTTTTTTTTTTTGAAAAAAAAAGGATCGTTTTCAAACTTGTCTCTACTCCTGATTACTTGAAACTTTCATGTTGTTTGGTCTTATTTAATCTTGTTAGTTGTTTATCTAATAATATAATGGATAAATTACTTATACTCTGCGCCCCAAAAGTTGGGTCCTTTCACGCATTATGTAAGTTTTAGCCATTTATATTAGATGTATTCCTGACTAGGTGGAATGCAAATTGTTCTCCTTTCATGAGGAGCATTTTTTTTATTAGATGAATTAGACATTGTTCACCCTCTATATATATTTATATAATACATTTTATATTGGATGAATTACTATCTCATATATAAAATGCAGCAGTAAGCCTTGGCATAACAGTAAAGTTGTTACCATGTGACCTAGATGTCACGGATTCGAATCTCGGAAATACTCTCTTGCAAAGAAGGTTAAAGTTGCATATAATAGACCATTCTGCCCTACATTGGCAGGGGCTTCGTGCACCGAGCTACCTTTTTTTTTACCTTATATATAAAATGCATCCTCATTGGGTACAATACATTTTGATTGTTGAATAAACTTCTTTTTCTCTAACTCCCTCATGTGTGTGTAGGTGGGAAAACTTTTACAGTTTAAAAGAGAAAATACGAGGAAATGATAAAATCACTTGAGACTAATTAAAAAGTCAATTATGAGAACAGCTTAAAGAGTTTCAAATTGTCGAAAGGTGGTAGCAATGACAACTTTGAATATTGTCACTATTTGGATTCTTTAACAGGATATACCATATCATGCACTTTTTTCTACACTCATTTTAATTTATGCTCACATTCGGGCGGTTTTAGGCTTCAGGTTGGTACTAATGGAGTTTTTTTTTCCAGATCTATTCATCTAATTTAGTTAGCTCTTGTGTGTATTTTGCTATGTCATCATTACAATTCACATGTGACAAGCAAAGTTTGCTTCACAATGGGACTAGCTTGTGCAGGGCATGATACCATGTATCTATTTATCCAAGTGAACCATGTTATTTTGAAAGAGAGCAAAAGAATAGGTTTTGTGTTTTTTTTACAGCATCAACAAATCAACAGCATGTCAAGGTAGTACCCATTACCCAACTTGAGCAAGTTAACACAAGAAGAAAAAGAATTTGTAAATTATGTTATCACATATTGACAAGATTGAGAACACTGCAGTTGCAAAAACTTTAAAAAAAAAAATGCACAGCCTGAAGCAAGCAAAGTTGATGTATTAAAAGTCTTGAATGCCAAAGAAGTTTGTGTCTAGGTGATTGATGCGATGATGTGAGTCACATAACACATGTATGATGATGGTATTTTTCTTCTTTTTTTCGTAAAACAATGTAACTTATAAGGTTGCCTATAATTGAATAAATTTTATACAAAAAGGATGCACATTCCATATCTGCTTTAACATGATTATGATTCATCAGTATTTTTCATTTGTTTTATTCATGAGTCTGTTCATCTGTGCACTTCAGGAGTATGGTCATTCAACAGTCTGATTTTTCTTGCCACTACTATGCAATTAGTAGTTTACTAGTTTATGATTCTGACAAATCTAAAATTCAAGAAGTAGTCAAGAGCATCTTGCAGCTAGAAGTGAGTCACACTGGACTTATGAGGTCAATCGGCCTCATAAATTTTTTTAAATGTAATGTGTGGAAAAAAACAGAAAATATTTTTAAAAAATAAAATAAATGGCATCAATTGACACCAATCTAATTTATTATTAAATTAACTTGGTGAACTTTTGTGCACATTAAACAATTCTCTAGCTCCACCACTACTAGTATCATAAAGGAGCAAAATAACTATAGAACAAAAGGAACACTCCTTTTCTATTCTATTAAGTCATCTATTCTTCCCTACTGATAAACATTAATGATGGAGTATAAGTTGTAGGAAGAATCCAACGCATGGTATAAAATCAAAGATCAACCGAGACTAAGCGATGTGTATATTGAGTGTGCCCCAACAGAAAGACCTAGAGGAAGGAATCGCTAATCATGTTTCATTATATAATAGAATAGAACAAGATGCACAGAAGCTGGCATAATAATTAAATCCCAAATGGCAAAATGAAATCTAACCAGATGATCTTGTCCAACCAGATCCTGGCAATCAGAGTTTGCGGCAGAAGCCTCCCTAATATCAAAAAAGCTATCTATTCCACCATCATCATCAAAAAGATGACTTGCTTGGCTATGAGATGCACTAAAAAGTTCTTCGTAGTTTTCAAATGTCAAGCCAACATCATCCACATTGAAATCTGCATAGAAATCACCTTTGTTGAATTCAATCTCTTTAATCCCTGGACAACCTAGCTGCAAATGAATCACAGAAAAATTAGCACTTGCCGTCAAAATTGGAAGCTAAACACTTAAGTTTACAAGTGATAACGTGACCTGTTCTGCATTAGTAGGAGTGCATGATTTTTTTAACTATAAATTAATTTCAAAGGAGTTGTAAAGGTTTTAAGTCAAGAGGCTGATTGTTTAGTTAACAAAGCATACGATATGAAATCAAACTTGAAAGAGGCTCCTAATTTCTTCACTGAATTGGAGAAAATCATCTAACTAGGACAAGTTCTAATTGCAGCTCAAACACCAAAAATATGAAAATGATAAGGATTATGATAGGTTGAATATTTTTCTTGTTTTTGTCCACTAGTTTCGAAAATTAGCCCTCCGTGGAAGCAAGGATACACATTTTAGTGGGAAGCAATATATGCTGAGGCATTGAAACAGTCAACTGTTAGTATCAACTTCGAAAGTGACTATGTAGTTAGTTAGTTAGTAAGTAAGTACGTAAGTTAGCAACAGCCTTGGCAACTGAAATAGTCTGAGAATTACCTTTTCAATTACTGAGTGCGATGAACCAGCCGGATCAGCAGTAGATGGCAATGGACATAATGCAGACCCTGAAGATGATCCAATCCATGGATTTCCCTTATCAATGATCTCTAGGTCTTTAACTTTCTCTGAAAATGAAGTATCTCTGTTAATGTTGCCTCCTGAAGGTTCCCAACAATTACTAACACTATTCTCATCGATAGTCATCAAGCCTAGTCCCTGTTCACAATCAGACTCAACCCCAGAGGATAAATTCTGTAAAAATGGCCACATTCTTGAAAGTTCTGCAGCAGAAGGGCAGCCTGAGTAACAATTTATTGTCTGTCTTTTATGCCCTGAAACCATTGCTGACCCGCCATGCCCATTCCAATCACAATTTTGACAAAGAGAAACACTTTCCTCAATACACCTAATAACAGCAGGTTGTGCATTGCATCTCCCACACACAAGTGTGCGAGAGTGGCGCCGAGAAAGTGCATTTGCAGAATGGACATTCCGGTCACAGAACAAGCACAAAGAAGCAGCATCAGACCTACAATAGACTATGGATCTTTGCTCCCCACAATAATCACAAAGATGATCCATGTTTCCACGGTCTCAGCTAAAAAAGCAACCAAATGAGATGTGTTGTAGTTCTTGGTAATTCTAACAACACATTTCTTCTTTAAGAAAATGTTCCATCATGTCCACGCTGATGATGCTCCTGAGTTTTAGCTGGTGCATTCATTCTCCCAAACTAAAAAAACCAAAAACACTTGAAAATTAAAATTGGATGCGTTAGGTTCGATAAGCTACTGACTGAATCTACCTCAAATTCGCTGAGAAACATAAGTTTAGAGTGATAGTTGGAGAATGTGTCAACTTTTTAACTAAGGTTGGATAGTATACTTAAGTTGTACATTTATTAATCAGAGTTCGTGATAAAAAAAACGAGGCAAGATCAAAGCCGGGCTCCAAAAATTGCTAAAATATGGAACGCCATCAATATTTATATCTTAGTAAAATGTTATCCAACTAATAAATTCGCAAGGATTATACCACTCAAAACACCTTAAAGTTCATTAGGAGCTCCAGTTGACTTATATACAGTGGTATCTATAAATAGCACTATCTGATATTGTAAAACACTCCAATGAAACAAAAAGCAAAGGGGCAAAAGCTGGACCGCCATATAAATCAGTTCAACAGCAAGCACGTTTTAAATAGTCCACTTTGAGGAATCCAGCTATTTTGGGAAGCTGAAGAATCTGAATAGATAGTACTTTGATCAAACTCCGAATCCGTGAAAAAAAAACAAATCCAAACAAATATACAAAAGTAATTCAGACATTAAGCAAACTAAAAAAAGGCTCAAAGATGAATTTGTTACTATCGATTCGTTGGTCTCGCATCACAATTCCGTTATTTACGTTAATTAAGAGACTCAAAAAAACATAAACAAAGAAACACGCAGCTCGTGAAATGTAATCATGATCTTCGACTCATCGAATTGATAAAAAAAATTAAAGCTTGCACAAAACCAGCTACAGAATCCAACTCAGCGCGACAAAATCATAAAAAGAATAAAAGGCAGCTACAACTTATGCGGGATCTCATCGGGAGAAAATATCTCGATTTTTTTACCTCTTCCATGGCATGGACGATAATCAGTGACAGGATGAAAACCCTAGGGGAAGAAGAAGGATGCGATGTCGAAATCCGCTCACGATAAGAGATTCAGACGGAGCAATAGGAAAAGCGAGGAGAGGGGACTGGGGAGCGCAAACCGCAATAGCGAATCGAAGGGACCAAAGCAAAAGATGAAGCAAAAGAAGATGAGATGAGGCACCGCGGGGACCACACTCCACGGTCTCCCGTGGCCTAAAACGCTTTTTATTATCCGCTAATACTGACTCACTTCCTCAACCGGAACAGCTTGAAACGGGTCCCGTCCATCTCCATCCAGTGGCAAGGTAGATAACCCGTTGGGTATGATGAGTAGCGGATGATATACTGCGTTTTCGTGAAAAGGTTCCTAAAAGTGCCATCTACTGATGTTGTTCGGTGTCGCCGACCCGCCCCCCAAACTTCCAAGCTTGCGCTCTTATTGGTTGACATGTGGTCCACTAACTCTATCAGCCAATGGGATAGGCCCTCCCCTTTGAAGAACACCTGGACCGAGGCTGGATATCTGGCATTCCCGCTGGTCAACCAATCACTGGTTGACACGCACTCTTTGCGAGCCCAAATGGGAGCTTTGATGGACGCCAACCTGCTCCTGTTCATCCAACGAACAACGTGCGTAGTGACTTTTGTCAATCCAACGTAAATCATGTGGTAAAAGATGATTTATTCGCCTCAGCGTCTCCGTCAATTCGTCTTTAGATCAACACAAAAGAAGTAAATATTGATGACTACTATCCTTCCGATTAGATAAATGGATAGGTAAAACTGGGGCCGTAAATGTTCATGAATAAATTTCATATTCAGAGAATTTAATTATGTTTGTCTAATTCATGTACGATCTATTAAACTAAAGGGTTAAGTTGGAAGCATGTATTCTATTTATTAATATTCATGAATAATCTTTATGGATATGGTTGAGAAATACATGTTCATCAATAAATTCTTATTAACATATTAAATAAATATATAAATTTTTTTAAAATAAATAAATAAATTTATATTATTAAACTTAATAACTAATCAAATAAATTTAAAAT
>JBAMIB010398287.1:0-10208 GCA_037177415.1 Kaempferia rotunda | reverse complement strand
AAATAAATAACATAAACAAAACATGTAAGTAAATGAAACTATCTACTCATGCATAAATCATAGAACCTAACCCTAGGCTTCCCCTTTACCTAAGCTCCTCCTTGAGCTTGGATTTTCTTGCAAAGGTAAACTCCCCCTTTGCCAATTAATGAGGAATCACTCCCCCTCTACTTAAGCTCCCCCTTGAGCTAGGATTTTTCTCACAAAGACGTGTCTGTTTCCCACTTAAACCCAAAACTTCTTCCCTTTTTCCATACATCGAAAAAAAGCTCCAACAACATCCTAATTATTGGACTCTTTGACCACTAATGATCATAACAACATATATTAATCCCCCTATAGGATTACCTACGTGTCCACCATCCTTTTGGTCATTTTTAAAGTCTGAAAAAAATAGTGTTATACTGTGTCAGTCGACTGACATAAGTATCAATCGACTGGTACTCAATGGGGAGAACAAATAGAAGATTCTGTAAGTGTGACTCTGCGAGACCAGTCGACTGGTCTTACGCGACTAGTCGACTGGTCTTACGCGACTAGTCGACTGATACAGTGTGACTACTCGACTGATAACTGTATCAGTCGACTGGCATATATAATTTCAGACAACAACTAGATGATGTATCGCAACAACTAACGATTCATGTTTCAAAAACTAGTTATGCATCTTAGTTGGCACAATGAAGGACAACAAACAGTTAGTCAATAATCCATGTTTAAAAAAAATCAATCACTAACTATCAAGTTAATACTCATAGATATGAAGGGAAAACATGATAACTATCGTCATGACAAACCAAAGATATGCATAAATAAGGATACAAGGTATCCTGAAATCATAAAGTTTATAACAAGTCCAACTAGTGTTTGAGATAAGGATAACACAATAACATAATCTCAACACTAACTTAACCACCCTAAATCGTCTATGCATCATCTTTACCTTAGAAGCTCCCCCTATACTTGAACTCCTCTTCTTCTTATCCCATTTCTTCAAGTGCTCCAATTTTTTGAGCTCTCCTCTCTTTAGACATTTGGTGTGGTAGTGACCGTACACACCACACGTGAAACATCTAATGTGCTTCTTCTCTTTCTTTGTCCTACAACTCATGTTAGATTCAATATTAATTGACTTGACTTTATGATTTACCTCCTTTACCTTTTTGAGCATTGGACACCTACTCTTTTAGTGTCCCATCTTACCACACTCAAAACACTTAATGTGGGCTTTTGCGCTCTTCTTGGTACTTGAGGTTGAGGGTTGACTCTCCTCCTCTTCTTCCCTCGGTGATGTGGACACCTCTACTTCTTTCTCCTTCGAAGATGTGGATTCTCTCACTTCTTCATCTTCACCGGATGTTGACTCCGTGTCAACTTCCAATTCGTCATTCTCTTGGACTCCCGAGCCCATCTCCTTGGGCTCCTCCTTCGATTGCTCCCTTTGATCCTCGGTCCAGTACCGAAATCAGAGACGCTTCCCCTTCTTGTCTGTCGGGGCTTCAAACGGCTCTTCAAGCACGATCCATTGGTTCTAATCCATTTGAAACCAATTCTTCATTTTTGAAACCAATTCTCCAAATGATTCTTCCAATAATGGAAGTCATCACTCTCATGTGGAGGTGGAATTCTCGTGTCTCATCCTAGCGGACCTTCCAACTCCATCTTCCTCCTTCAATGCACCTCTAGCCATGTTCCTTCTGGCGATGAGTCAGATAAAGAGCGACCTCGCTCTGATACCACTTGTTAGGACACTTGAACCGGCTAGAGGGGGGTGAATAGCCGGTCACTCCAAATCTTCGCTTCCTATGTTGTTAGTGCACAGCGGAATACAAAGAAAACTAACAACAAAGTTAAACTAAACACAAACACAAGCAAACCTCAACGACACGTCGATGTAACGTGGTTCAGAGATAAACTCTTACTCCACGGCTGTCCGTAAGGTGGACGATCCCGATCCTTCGGTGGATGATTCCCCGGAAACCTTCGACTAGCTCGTGTAGCTCCTTGTGGGTGGAGAAACCTCACCACAACACCTCCGAGACCTCTTGGATGCACACGGAACATTCTTGAGCTCAGTGGACTACTAATAGGGTTGACCACCACTATTTCGTCAACTTTGCTCAAGCTTCTCGAGCTCTCTTAAATAGAGTTTGAGTAGAAAACCTCGCCACTAGTCGACTGATAAGTTTATTAGTCAACTGGTCCACGTGGAAATGTGACCGTTATGCCCCAACGACTCACTTACGAGTCGACTATCATAAATACCAGTCGACTGATCCACGCACCAGTTGACTGGACCACACACCAGTTGACTGCCCTTTATGGGCAAAACGAACAGAAACTTTCTGTTCGCTCACATTCGACTGCCTAGTCGACTACACATCAGTCGACTGCCTAGTCGACTACACACCAGTCGACTGGTAAAACCCTAATCAAGGGTTTTTTCCCCTAGTACAATCCCTCAGCACTCGTCCTCGCCCGACCAACCTAGACCTAGCATTCAAGCCATTTTCCCTCAGTGTTGCGTCCCTTGGATGTTCATCATCCTTCGTGCTTTGCCTTCTAGATGCTTCCGTCGGCCTCGGTCCTTGTTGTCTGGTCTTCCTTTGTCAAGTCCCACTTGGGCTTACACCGCCAAGTCTCCTCCTTGGACTTATGCTGCCAAGTCTCTACCTGGACTTCACTTGCTGCCTATTTTCTACATTCTCACAGTGCATATCAGATACAACAATAAACCTAACTTAAACCTTTGCCTAAACATTAAAATCTAGGGTACCTAGATTGCTTCAACAAGTTATTCAACAGATGTATATGTGGCTTATAATTCAATTACCTGTGCATCTGTTTGTATATTCAGTTATGCAAGGCTACTTGTATTATATGAATGAATTGTTAATGTGCTATACGTATATGTAATCCTTGAAGAACTTGCCACCCTAGACAATAGTTGCATATTTATTCTAGCAAGCCCTATGTCACCACCAAGAAATTCTAAATATAGCAAAAAGGCAGATATCTGGAGGAAACAAAATAGCAAAGTTAGTGGCACATGAAATACAATTTTGTTAAAGCTACATTAACAAGGACCACAATTTGTTGGTGGACCGGGGCCACACAAGAATGGAGAAGTTGTTGAATTTGTGTATTATCTTAATTGCAACAATGAAACTTTTACAATTTGCTGATAAAATCAGAACATCATTCCCAGTTGCATAATTATATTTTTTTCATTGAAAGACTGCTAATTTGAAGCAAGCCTATATTGTTGCGTGATGGTTTCTTTTTACAAATGGAAGTTATTACACTTCTCAGGGCTTCTTATAAGGGATATACAGATGTTATCAGGCTACTTCTTTTCAGAGATGCATACCAAGGGAGGCAAGATGAAAATGGTACTTCTTAGGGCCTTTTAATTTAGTTCTCTTTGTAAATTGTAACATCTTTTCTTTTCTGTATTCAAATTCCTATAGTGGAAGAAAAGCAATGGTTAATATTTGACGATCCTTCTTCCTGTATATAAACAACTAAGAAATATGACAGGATACTCTCATTCCATCATTATCCTTTTTCTAAAAATAAATATACTAGTAAAGTAATGTAATTTTTGCAAAATGCTCACTTGCAGGATAAGATTCATATAGCTAATAGAATGTATACGTTGATGGATTTTTTATATAAAAAATTCAAAGATTTTTATTTTTTGGGTTTAAACCAAATCAAATAGATAGGTTTAGTTTGGTTTGGAAGCTTATTTGATTTCAGTCTCAATTTTGTTCAGTTTGAAAATTTCTATGTATTTCATTTTGATTGCACTTTAAATTGTTATAGAAAACTAGTAAATCTTAATTTTTTTATAGTAATCCAATAAATTGAATTATACTGATTTCTGGATGTACTCGCGGCTATAATTTATGTCATCGTAAAATTGTTCATTCAGCATGTAGCAGATCCTTGGTTGCTATGGTACTTGAATTTGGGCTAGGGTATCTTGCACAGGTATGGAACCAAATGTCTAATACATGGCCAATGGAGGCTTCAATGTCTAGCTTGGAATGTGGTTGTAAGGTGAGATATAGAGGGTTGATGAAGAGTTTGAGAACTAGAGTTTGGCTGTGAAAGGGGAAGTGTCACGAATTGAGAACAGCCCAACTAGTGGCATTGTTGCCAGCCAGAGAACAACATTATAATTTTCCTATACTGCAGTATCCATCATAATTTTTTTAATTGTTATATTGGTATAGAATCTTGAATAGTAAATACCATTTTATTTCTGTTTGTATTATTTACATTATTTTTTATTTTAATATAAAATTTTAGCATACTTCATTTAGTTTATTGTGAAATATTTTAAATAATTTTTCATGTTATTATTCATATTAGAAAATGACGTAGTCACTACTATTGCTTATGATATTTATGATGTCACATTATGTCTTCTTGATTGCATCTGCCACAAGACAAGGTGGTCTTTCCAATAGAGGGAGACAGAAATTCTAGAGATTGTAATTAAAGATGTTCTAAGATGGAGTGATATTTAGTGGTCCTATCTTAAGATATATTTTATTTTACTTATAGATATATCAGGAGGCTAAATTCCTAGGAATTGATGTCTGAAAGTGCCATGATCTCTTTATGTTGCAACAAGGTTTTAATTGTTTTTACTGTCCCGTTAACTTTTATTTTTTGTATAAAGAAATATGTCATTCCTTCTTCCATTCTTTTCTTGACTAACAAAGTGATGAAGTTTGTAGCAAAAGGCTGTGAGCAAACTGTCTGTTTATTTTCCCTACAATAACTTTCTAGGTTCCTTGTTCACATGTCTGCCAGAGAAGTAAAGCCTTCTAATATTTTGGTATGTCAACTTTGAATGCCTCAGTTGCAACATCAGAAAGTGTTACGTAATCATGTTTTCATGATTTTAATGTGTTAATTGCTTGTTGATGCCATTCTTTGTTTTCTTCTTGAACTTCTTGTTTCTCTAATGAATTCTTTGGCTTCATGATGTAATTCTTCATTTGGGCTTCAAAATTAGATTGTAATATTGGTATTTCTTGGTTGTTATACTTTAGTGTTTATTGGTTTATCATTCTTGATATGTAAGTCTCTACTTCATCTATACTGGAATTAAAATTTCATCTAACTTTGTAATTAAACTGACCACATATGACTGCTACTGCAGGTTGCACACCTTTGCATTGGGCTGCATTGGGCGGCAATCTGGAGGCATGTACCGTGCTTGTGCATACAGGCAATAAGAGAGAACTAGTTATCAAGGACAAAAATGGCTTTACTCCTGCTAACCTTGCCACCAACAGAGATCATCGGCAAGTTGCATACATTCTTGTATGTAGTTTCCAGAGGTTAATGTTTTATTTATTTACATTTTTTTCAATCAAAAGATTAATTTATTAGGAGCCAACACTTTATTCGGAGTTGATTTATGAAGAGTCTTAAGATGGCTCAGACTTTGTTGCTGGCATACATCATATGTCCATTTGTATAATAAATCTTCTGAAGGTCATAGATGGCATTTACAGTCACACCTTGGTTGAAACTAGATTTGTTGAAATATTTAACAATTCAAAAAATTCTCCAAAGTCCAAAGTAATTTTGTTTTATTTCAGAATATTAAGTTAGCTTTGATTCGATAACTGGGATTGATTTGAATTTAAATGAGAAATAAAGTAACTTTAAGGGTAACTGAGATTGTTCTTTATCCTGGATGAACTTTTTAAAACTATAGTATTTGTTTTGATTCCATATTATTTTATGCATAATGCACTTAGTTGTATATACTAAAATTTGGAAGAGATATGTTGATGTTGAGATCCAATATTACAACCAACATAAGTAACATGTGGATGAGCATAGACGATGATAAGTTAGATATAACATGGGCTTTAAAAATATTTCATATGAGAGAGATTTGTATTTTCCTGAAGTATTTGTCCTTATTTGCCATCGTGCTTTATTTGTAAAATGCACTTTTTCTGTTCCTTATACATTTTAATTTTGTGAATTTTTTTAATGCCACTTATGCATAGTGCTCTGTTTTTATAGAATAATGCAGGGAAAACGAGAGGTAAAATGTGTAAAGGCAGGATGTATGCTGGAACAACTGGATATGCTCCTATCCTTCTGTTTGTGATAATCATTTTAGTCGTTCTCTTTATGAATTCCATTATGTTAGGTTGGTATGATTTTTGCCTAGATCTAATGATTGACAGTCAGTCGACTCATTTTTGCAAATCAAAATTTCCAATTGGATTTCTTTGTTTCTAGGATCCAATTTTCCAAAGGCCACTACAATTGTTTGGTTTTGGGGATGGATAGGTGTATCTTTGGTGGTTAGTTCTCTGATAATGTTCTATAGATGTAGCAGGTGATTTTTTATTTTATTTTATTTTGAGAAAAGTGTTTCTCTTCTATTCAATATCTGTTCAAATTTGAATGCTTTTAATTCTAGAACTAATATGAATTTTCAGCAATATATTACATGAATACGAAAAAATTACATGAATACCAAAAAACAGAAAAGTATCTCTTCCTAACTAACTTGAAACAAAAGGTAAGAAATAAACAACAACAACAAGCCTTATCCCACTAGGTGAGGTCGGCTATATGAATCCTTTTACATCATTGAACTCTATCTCCTACTATATCATTATCTATACTTAAAAATAAATTTTATCTTGTTTTATTATTGCTAACCAAGTCTTTTTTAGTCAACCTCTTTCTTGTTTGATGTAACAAGATGTGCATGTTTGTTATAGTTTCACATCGCCTAACTAGTGCATTTATTGGTACATATTCATACCATCTTAAATGTGTTTATCGAAGTTTTCCCTCGATAGATGCAACTCCGACTTTCTCTTTAATGCTCTCATTTTTATTTTGTCCATCCTCGTATATCAATACATCCACCTTAACATCTTCATTTCTGTGACTCTCATTTTTTGCTCATGTACTCGAGTCAACATTCAGCTTCATAAGTCTAAAAGATATAACATCATTCTATCAATTAAAAAGAGAAATTAAACATATTCCAACACTTCCCCAAGCTAGTGAATACGTGTTTTTTTTTCTCTGGATTGAATGTATGATATGCTTAAATTCGGTTGCTAATTCATTTTGTTTTCATGTGGTAGCACATGAATAATAGATGGATTCCAGTTTTTAACAACATTGTAAACTAGGTGTTGAAGAAATTGGAGATCATCTTTTACATGATTGATTATATAGTTGTTATCACAAACAGAGCAGAAAAAGATTTCAGATTATTTGACATAAGTAATGTAATATCCTAGCATATAGGAAAGACAATTCTTCTGATTATTCATGTGTCTAAATACAATGTCCTACAGCTATCACATCTAGCTCAGTGACTAGTTGGTTACTTTGTCGGTGTATGTTGACATTACCTTCCCTTCCAGCAATGTCATACTGACAACATATTGTTTGCCCCTTATTATAGTGCAAACACACCTTGTTTATTTACTTTCCATATAATATGGTGGTGAAATGCTGCAAACCTTTATTGTCTTACCTTATTCTCATCTTCAAATTGTATTGATTTAGTTAATTTCATGCAGCAAGGATCCAGGTTATATCAAATGTAATTCAAGAAAATCTGAAACTCTTGAAAATGTAAGTGTCAATATACCATACTTTGATACAAATTCAATGCCATTTGTTTTTTTTTTTTGAAATACTTCTAAAGGTTCTGGAGCAAAAAATCAGTTAATAAAAGAATAATTAAAGATGGTGAGAAATGTGTCTTTTCTTTTTTATCTTAAATCTGAAAAAAAGTGGAATAAATGCATAACCAAAAATATTGCAAGGATGATGGTTAACATTTAAGGGTGCAAGAAGTATTGGCTACCAAAGTTAACTGGCTTTCTTATGGGTAGTTACTATATTGATTTTACTGTTCTTTTTGCTTTTTCCAGTAGCCAATACTTCTAGTTGTTTTATTGATTCCTTTGCCATAAGTTCAAAAGGAAAAGAATAGCAATGTAATTTTAAATGCACATGAATTGTTAGTATTAGTACTTCAGTAGATGATGATGATGATGAGCTAGTTGAGTTCATTCATTATAGCTTTAATTTCACAATTGAATAATCTGATAGGATCCTCTGTTGGACATTGACCTCAACAATTCTACTTGGACGGGAAGTTGGTCTCAACTCTGTCCTACATGTAAGGTAGACTCTAACTGTGCAACTTATACTCCAAATTCACAAGCAGTGCATATTGGCCAGTGTTTTCATGGCTATTCATTCCTTTGATGGATATGTCTTTTGACTTTAAGAGGCACATCTTTGACTTATAACAGAGCTCTCTCATCTTTTATCAGATAATCCGACCTGTTCGGTCAAAGCACTGTCCTCAATGTAACCACTGCGTGGAGCAATTCGACCATCACTGTCCTTGGATATCCAATTGTGTTGGTAAGGTTAGTAGTAAGATAGACAAAAATGTACACAGGAACTAACTGAGATTTTGCCAGTGTTCTTAAATAAACTATGGTTTTTATAATTTGAGCTTCAAGACCTTTTTTGCTTGCCTTCATTATTGCTGCCCTTTTTTGTTTACTTTTTCAGAATAACAGATGGGACTTCTTTATTTTTGTCTGTATGGGAGCATTTACATTGACCATTGGTGCTGTCATTGCCGTTCACAGTAAGTGCTTTATAAACATCTATAGCTCTTAACTCGGCATGACTAAACCAAGCTTTAACTTAATGTATTATAGGGTTGTGGACATGGTCACCGATTCTCTCATCGGAGACCTGGACGCATCTTGTAATGTTGGAACATCCTGGTGCCGTTCTGTTCGTGGTGATGGATCTTATTATACTTGCTGGAACTCTGACTTTGGCAGTGGCACAGGCATCTCAGGTGACCATTGTTTGCATTATTTCTTGTATAAATTGGATCCATATTTGACAGTGTGCATAACCATGGCTGAGGGAGTGGAGGGTTTGGATGTTTATTCTTAAATGTGCTTAATTTTCTCATAAAAAATATTAAGTATAAAACTTAAA
Source organism: Kaempferia rotunda (assembly GCA_037177415.1). Classification (NCBI taxonomy): domain Eukaryota; kingdom Viridiplantae; phylum Streptophyta; class Magnoliopsida; order Zingiberales; family Zingiberaceae; genus Kaempferia; species Kaempferia rotunda. The sequence goes on along the minus strand of JBAMIB010398287.1, from coordinate 1,160 downwards.
TTTATAAATCAAGGAACCAAATTTAGAATGTCAAAGTATAATATGAAACACTTGAATATTTCTTGGAAAATAGTTACTGGGGATATTAATCTGAAATGTAAGGGCTAAAAACTGAATGCTTTTTCTTTCTTTGTTATGTTTATTATATAAAAGCTTTGCTAGCAAAGTGTCGTCGAGGGTTTCTCAATTCGGATAAAACTTAAGAAAAACCTCAGGTTGTTCTGATTTCTGTGACTCTGTGCAGATAGCTCAGAATATCACTACGAATGAGTTAGCAAATGCTGCTCGTTATCCCTATCTTCAGGGAGTGGATGGGCGTTTCCGCAACCCCTATAACCACGGATGCCATAAGAATTGCTCAGATTTCCTTATTCGTGGGTACATTGATGATGAAATAGCTTGGCAGCCCCTTCAACAAGGTGTACCGCATAAGCGTGCAAAACTCTGACATCGGACTATCACGGTGCAGCTTCTTTCCACTTGATTCCTTTCGTACATGATTGTCATCAATAATCTTCTAACATCAATATTTGAATGATTAGGCTGAGTATATGTTTCAGAGGTCACTCCTGCATCAGGTTCCCCGATGAGGGACAGCCATGAATTCTGGAGCAGCTCCAGTATTTATAGCCAACTTGTATTTTTTATGATGTAATAGTTGAGCATTAGCTGGAAATCATGAAAATATAAGATTGTAGCAGGTCATGTTGCTCATTTTTATAATTTACAGAAAAATTCCATGTAGCAAGAGTAATCTGGCTTCTGGCTACTACTCATCAGACAGAAGGCAGCGTCTATGCTTCTTTTTTGTTTAATATTTGCATGTCCTTGCTAGAGGTGTAATCGAGCCGAATCAAGTCGAACAGTAAGAGACTTGAGTTCGGATTTGGTTCGTTATCCCTAAGCTCGAGCTCGGCTCATAATAAAATTAAATAGCTTGAGTTCGGTTCGAAAAAAGTTCATTTAAAAATTAATTGAGCTTAGTTCGAGCTCATTTAAGATAATTAGATATAAAAATTAATAATATGTTATTATATTTTCTTAAATTAGATATAAAAATTAATAATATGTTATTATATTTATTATTTATGCTATATTTAGTTATATATATAAAAAAATAAGATAAACGAGTATCTTAACGAACATGTTCGCGAGCCTCT
>JBAMIB010398276.1:0-10210 GCA_037177415.1 Kaempferia rotunda | reverse complement strand
AATTCAATTCAATTCCATCACTTAAAACCATTTCAAACAGGGTGTAAGGGAATCGTTTGATATAAATTTAGGAATGGAAATTGTAATAAATTTTAATATAAGAGTTAATGGCAATGGTAACAAAGGAATGAGTTTAGTGATATTCAAGGGAGTGGGTTATCAAAATTCTCATTTTGATTATCCTTTAAATTTTATTTATTAAATATTAAGAATAAAAATGAAAGTTTATTTTTAGTCCTGACCCCTAAACTCCTTTACCAAACACCTTTAATTCAATTTATAAGTATTCTTTTATTAAAAAAGAATTTTAAAATTTAAGTACTGCATTTCTAATTTATGCTATATTTATTTTTAAAGTAAAGTTTATTTAATATTTTAGGATGCCATTTTTTATAGAAAAAATGAAATTGAAATTCAAAAAAAAAAATGCCTTCTTTCATTTTGCAGTTTACCTTGCTAATTTTAGAGAATTGTTCACGTTTTCTAATTATCTAAAAAATTCCTATTGTGTCGCAGAGAGGGAGAGGTGGTAGAAGAGGGCTAGAGGTTCGTAGGGTTGGCAATGCCGCGTTGGCCGCCCCACTTCCCTTCTCCTCGCCGCTCCTCGACCATCGCCTTTTTATGGGGAGTCGATGCTTCCTGCATGGGCTCCATCGCTTGTTCTCGCGCCATCCTCGCCCTGTCACCGTTGCGTCATCCTTGATCACGACAAAGCAATCCGGGACGCAGTAGGGAGGAAGAGGAAGAGTAAGAGGACGAGGACGAGGGGGAGGAATCAGAGAACTAATTTCTGGGCGAACAACATATTGGAATATTTAGTCTTGCAATCATCTTGGTGCCCGGAGGACGGAGGAGGCCGCCATGGAACCTCAAAAGAAGGTCTTTTATTGTCTTTCCTTTTGAAACTTTGATCTTTGACTTTTTTTCTTTGTCATTTTCTCGGTTGTCAGTATGTTTACGTCATTGCCAATGTTCTGCGCTTAAGCCTTTTTCAAAAATTTGCTCTTGAATGCCAATTTGGATTTCTATTCTTTCATCTAGGACGTGCTGTTATTTGGATCGTAGAGTTCTTTCTTCAAGGTTAGCATTTATGCTACAGATAAACACGTTTCTTTCCAGAACATATATTTAATGTGGGTCAAACTGTATTGTTTGCTCTCTATGTTGTTTTCAGATTACTCATTGTGGCAGATTTTTTTTTTCTTTTTAAATTATTTTACTCTGAACTCTGAAGCTTGAAATTAGTTATAAACTGTTTGAATTTTATTCATTTATCAGATAATTTTTCCAGTTCATTCTCGTTTTTTTTCTTTTCTCTGTTTTCAGCTTTAATTGTTCGACTTTTATTCATTTTTAAGCTTTTTGGCAGTTCTTGGTTTGGTTACTGCAGCATTTCCATTTTCTCTGTTTTCATTTTGAATTTGTCTATGATCAACCCCTTTTTTATGTATCATTGACTTCATAATTCATGCACTTCATTCAGAGCAAGCTAGAAAATGAATTCTTCACGGAATATAGTGAAGGAAGCCGATATCATGTACAAGAGGTTATTGGAAAAGGAAGCTATGGGGTAGTTGGGGCTGCAATCGACACCCATACTGGAGAGAAGGTGACCATCAAGAAGATCAATGATGTCTTTGAACATGTGTCTGATGCCACTCGAATTCTAAGAGAGATCAAGTTGCTTAGGCTGTTACGCCACCCTGACATTGTACAAATTAAGCATATAATGCTTCCTCCATTACAAAGTTTGAGTTAATGGAATCAGATCTTCATCAGGATATAAAGGCAAATGAATGATCTCCACCTGAAAACCACCAATTCTTCTTGTACCAGCTTCTAAGAGCGCTTAAGTATATCCATGCAGGTCAAAGGCCACCACCAACCTTATATTCCATGAGACTTATAGCTGAGTCAAAGGACATTCAGACAATTTTTTTCTCTTCTATGTGCAGGCAATGTTTTTCACCGAGATTTGAAGCCAAAGAACATTCTTGCCAATTCAGACTACAAACTGAAAGTTTGTGATTTCGGTCTTGCTAGAGTAGCATTCAATGATGCTCCATCAGCTATATTTTGGACTGTATGTGCTCTTTTCTTGTAATTAAGCATTCTCAGTCACAATGTGGTTGGATAGTTGCTTAATTTTGATGTTGCTAACCTGTTGTTTCCTTCCCATAGGACTATGTGGCTACAAGATGGTATCGTGCTCTTGAATTATGTGGCTCATTTTTTTTTTCTAAAGTAAGATGGTTTGTCGTTTCTGGTCCTACAGTTGTTATCTATAAAACACTGCCAATCTAAAGCAAGGTTGTTTCTGTACCTATCAAACGATGTGGCTTCAGATATACAACTTGTGAATGAGTACATTGCTAGTCTAGTTTTGACATGTACTTTCATCTGCATGGATAAGCTTAGTTGGCTCCATTGTAATCCAGGTTTAGCGATGGTTCACCTAATTGCTTAGATAATCCATCTAGTTTGCCATCTTGTTGAATCCAGGATTATAACTAAAGATACAATACATAAACCAATTATGTTTTGTAGTTTTACTGATTGTCATCTATGACATTTCACATTTATAGTACACACTCGCAATTGATATTTGGAGCATAGGATGCATCTTTGCAGAAATGCTCACAGGGAGACCTCTGTTCCCGGGACAGAATGTAGTGCATCAGCTGGATCTCATGACCGATCTGCTTGGCACACCTTCAGCTGAATCTATTGCTAGGGTTTGTTCTTCATTTATCTCAAAGAACCTACAAATATTTATTTTTTGCTTTTTGTTTCTCCAAAACTAGCCTGATTTTTATAGTCAGATGTATACTTGTTGCCAAATAATTAAACTTAGAATCGAAAATCTTTGTTTACAGAGCATCCCGCACAAAGAACTTTTTATTCATCTGATGAGGGCAAGTAATGGGAAATGACCCATTAACTGAATTGCCCTGGTGATAAATCAGTTGTTATGATTAATTACAGAGCTGCAGATGATAATAATTGATATGAAGGACACTCTACTCTTGAAGGTCCTACTAGATCACAGCGTGGGGAGAGGTCGGATCACCCGCCAGTCACTGATGTAAACAGATCAAAGATTGGTGCACGTAGCTTGTTGAAGAGTGAAAGCATCAGTGCCTCCAAGTGTGTAGTGGTCAAACAAAGGAAGGATAAAGAAGTAAGTGCACTTAAGGATAAAGAATTTAGCATGATGCATTGGGTTTGCGTGAAATTCTTTACCAGGAGAAATTACGGTCTTGGATTCTTTCAGGGGGGAATAAGTGACCACAGATCACACCGTCGACGAGTTGGCTTCCGAGTCCTGACATTTACATTCTTGATAGGATTTTAGATCCAAGCTACAAATTACTTTCATTCTTGAAAAGTCAAAATGCTGTGCAAGATGCTTCACAGTTAACTGATAGAATATTGATCATGGCATGCCCAAGAGAAGCACTAAGCTGAGATAAGTGATCAGCTTTGCAGCACTCCGTTGCCATATTTATTTGTGGCAATTGTATCTGCTAGACGATTGCTTGCGCCAGGCAGCAGAAGACCTCTTTATTTCTGAATTGTGTACTCCCTGGTCATTATTGCAGGAAAATCTGCATAACTATAACAATTCTACTGTTTTGATACACCTGAGCAGATGGTTGACAAGTGTTAATTGCTTAAACATTGAATTACTTGAAACTGATGAACATCTTGGAGAATTTCTGCAAGCTTATTAATCTATGCTTGTTTCAGAGCAAATCTTAGGCTTGCTTTTTCACTTTCTCTGGCTGCTTTCTTGTTCTGTTGATGCCGGTTCTTCCTTGTTGATAAGCTTCACCAATCTGTGTCACGATCATATGTATCAAAAAAAATAAACGAATAAGCCTCTCCAATTCTTGTGACTACTCAAAGCTGAAAACGAAAGTAAGCTGTTCATAACAGATGCAGACTAAGTGACCAACGAGTGGACGTTACATTGGAAGAAAGAAAAAGAACAATACTAATGGTATTCTTCTTTGACAGTGGCCTGCGCGAGTGCGTACTCCGTCAACTGCAGAATTACTAATCGAGCTAGGAACCAACATATTAAAATTTAAAATTTTGGCAGGGGCCGCGCAGGCGCGAATCCCCCTCTATCACAAATTATGACGTCCACTCTCCCACTTGGGGAGATGGTAAACCAACGCGCTTCCTAAGTGCAATGGAAGCCGTTGATCTAGGCCACGGACCTTATTGATCGCCCGTCGACCCCGTCCAGGTAAGTATGGTCTAATGGTGGAGGAGGCCTCTATCTTAAGCACCTCAGCTCGCTTTCTCCCTTGATGACTCACAGATGTGGGACTAAAGTCCAATGCAACACCGATCCATTACGATCATCCACCGTCTATAGTTCGATCTCCATCCAAGCCAATCGCTGACCGTCCATCAAGGCGGATCGCCATTTCTAACGCCGCTGCCAAAATTCCACGTCCGCGATGAACTCCCCTGTTTCTCCAATCTCCTGGTCGAGCGAAAGCCCCCCTCCTCCCTCGATCCTTGCTTTGTCCCCTCGATCGGAGGAATCGAGATCCAGGAACATAGATCGGCCGTATTCCTCTCGGGTTCCTCCTCCTCCTCGATCTTGTGGAAGAAGGCGGCTCTGAGTTCTAGCTTCGCTTTCGATTTTCTAAGCTCACCTCGGTTGTAGTTCGGCCTCGTGGTCGATCCGAGACTGATTTTATATTTGTTCGGCTTCTTTTCGTGTGAAAATGGCGTATCGTCCGGATCAGGTGCCGGATATGCGACTGTTCGATGCCTACTTTGTGAGAGCAGATGTGGATCGGGATGGGAGGATCAGCGGCAAGGAGGCGGTGACTTTCTTTGAGGGATCCAATTTGCCGAGACCCGTTTTGGCTCAGGTATGACTAAATTTTATACATTAATCTGTTCCAGCTCTGCTCGGCTAGTTCGATTTGCAGTCTGAAGCCTTCTGCTTAAAGTTGTCATCGGTTCAATTCCTTCGATGACTAGGGAAAATAACTTTTTCTGATTAAGGGAGATCTCTTTGTTTTTGTTTTTTTTTACTTGGCAAAAATAGATTTAAGATCCATTCCATCTTTGGATATTGTTAATCCTATAAACTATGCCGATAATAATTGAGTTTTCTCTAAATATCGATCAGTCATACAGCGGCAATCATCCGGTGCCATACCTGCTTTACTGGGCATTCAGTATGTTTAGTGTTTCCTCTTTTATTTGTAAAGAAAAAAAAATAGTCATTCCACATTGGACATTGAAGGAGGTTTGTTGCCATTTATATGTTGAAAACAGTGTTCAGCAGAATATGTATAAAAAATAACAGAGTAAAAGACAGATAAATTAAGAGTAAGAGTTGAGAAAATATTATCTAATTGAAGCGTTAGCTTGCCGATTGTCCTTAAAGAATTTATTGTCGTCCCACGGTGTACAGGCTCAGTGTTAGTAGACACATTCCAAAACGAACACCGCCACAGACTTAACATCATATCGTCAAAAGCAAAGTCTCAGGATACGTAAAAGAAATCAGAATTCACAACCCTTTTATAGATCCGAAGAGGGCATTGCTTCGCATTGAGGCGTCGCAACCACATCGCCATGGCTGCTTCACGTGAGAAGTAACCGACACCTCGGGCGGACAGAGCGCCCGAGGTCCACCTCGGGCAGACAGAACGGTTTATGGATTTCTGGCTCAGGCCACCCGAAACCACCTGGTTTGGGCTCGGCCTGCGCATGCGTGTAAGTCCCCTTAACATTTCTAAGCAAGTCAAAAAGAACTTCATATATAAGGTCTTCCAACTCTTTTGACTTATCAATGTGGAACTAAATGCACATATATTATCAAAATTAAAAGAAATTATTTGAATTTTAATAAAAAAAATAAACATTTTATCCATATGAGAGTTCCATAGTCTTAACATATATGTCTTTGAGGTTGTATCCAATCATCTGGATCAATGACTTCATTTGAATTGGTTATCTTGAAGCTTGCTTCTTGCTGTGATAATTTAGTCAGGTCCAAGCATCAATTTTATCCATATTCTCATGAATCCCTGTTCTTATCTTTGGTTATATGTGTTAGGTGTAGTTGTTTGATTGGAGCTGAACCTATTGTAGTTATTAGAAACTGCCAACTTACATCACTATTTTGTGATTCGATAGGATTGTCATATTTAAGACATCTCTTAGGTCAGAGGTTTAAATAACAGGAAATAAAAGCAGATGGATGCTGATATTCGGTATTTAATCATAATCCAATCCATTTTTCTTTCTCCTATATGAGTGAGGCCTTGCTGGACTTAGATTTGGTATTCTATGGGCCCTTTTTTTAGTCCCCTTTGTTGTTGTTTCAACCATCAATACATGTTAATTTGCTAGAAGCCTTTTAAGATAGGTGGGTATGCATCCATTTCAAAGTCCTCTTCTCATTCACCAAGATATATAACATATTCAAAGGGTAAGATTTGCAAAACTGATTGAAGATTCACCAAGATATATAACATATTCAAAGGGTAAGATTTGCAAAACTGATTGAAGATTCACCAAGAAGACTCTTCATTTGTTGTTGATTATCAAGGCCGGGGGATACATTTTTGGTTTGATGGTTGAATCATTTTTTACAAGTACGATGGTCAAAGACAACAAATTTGGATCAAATTTCAAATACTGTGTCCGTATTGGTATGGGGCCAAAATTTTAAGATTTGGATTATTTTTGAAATCCATATCTCAAGCAAAGTATACAAGTCATGCTGCTTATAGTTTGACAGAAACTAAGAATTGATATTATTTGATGCATTGAATGATCACAAGTTTTTTTTTTCAACACTCATCCTGAATTTATCGTTTCTTGTTTAAATTACTAGATCAACTGTATGATTCCTGTGGCTGTCCAGATTCTTTTGGTGTTCTAATCTGCACTATGAAAAGAAGTGAACTTAAATTCTGCAAGGTCCTACTGTTGGACTGATACTTCATATTCAATGGTTTTTCCCATTGTCATTATTGTCTTATGCAGATATGGATGTATGCTGATCAGAGACAAGCTGGTTTCCTTGGGCGTGAGGAATTTTACAATGCTCTGAGGCTTGTAACAGTTGCGCAAAGAGGTATACCGCTTACTCCTGAAACCGTCCAGGCAGCTTTGAAAACCCCTGATGCAGCTAAAATTCCTGCACCAAAGATAAATACTTTGCCTGGCCCCGCATCTCAGATGAACTTTGCTGCCACAAGCTCCCCCTCTCCTCAGATGAGTGGTGTGGGACCAACTAATCAAAATCCTGGTTTAAGGACTCAGCCACCACTTGCAAACATTGGTATGAGCCAGCATGCTTTTCCCTCTGGAAACCATTTAGTGAGGCCGCTTCAAACCACACCAGTTGCTATTTTACCTTCACATAAGGAAGGTGGTCAAGTTTTGCAGGGCAGCAATAGCCCAACAGTTTTACATCCTCCCGGTTCTGTTACACCAAGCATTTCTAATGATTGGTTAAGTGGTCAGAATAAGGGAGTGATGGCACATGGGACTGAACAATCTTCTTTTGCAAGGGTCCCCCCCTCAGTAGACCAACATGGGTTTGGCATATCCAATTTTGGATCAACTTCCAGAACAGTTTCTAAACCTCAAGCCGCAGCAACAACCTCAATTTCATCAAATCCTATGGATTCAAAAGCTTTAGTTTTAAGTGAAAATGGCTTCTCTTCTGATTCAAAATTAGGTGGTGATGTGTTCTCTGCAACTCAGGCAAAGCAAGAAAAGCCTTTGACTAACCTTTCTGCAAATGTTATGCTTAACTCTTCCAATAACGTTCCTGTTATTTCTGGATCTCAGAATTCCAGGAAAGTGCCTGAAGCTGAAACTTGGCATAGTATGGCATTGGTTCCATCTGGTGAGAATCAGTTGCAACCAACTCAATCACAGGTCAAGCAAAATCAACTAGACAATAGACAAAGTACTTTAGCAATGACTCTTTCAAGTGGTCCAGTTGGAAGTGTTAGTTCTACTTCCACTCAGCCTCAGTTTTCATGGCCAAAATTTACACAGTCTGACATTCAGAACTATCTTGCTATATTTATCAAAGTAGACAAGGATAGAGATGGTAAAATTACAGGTGAAGAGGCACGCAATTTGTTCCTTAGCTGGAGGCTACCAAGAGGTAGGCACTGAATTTTCCATTTTGAGCCTTCATCTTAACAACTCACTGTGTAGCTGTTACATCACATCAAATCTTTTATTTTAGATGCTATTTTATTTGCAACTTGTTATTTGTATCTTTCTTCTCCATTGTCTTCTTTGTCTAATTGTCCAGTAAGGCATACTTTCCTTTACTTCTTTTTGTGATTGTGTTATTCTTGTTTGTATGTTGGGAGGCACTTTCTTGCCATTTACTAGCATGTTGCCTTGTTTTGTTACTTGCTTCTGACCTGTAGAGTTGTTTTTTATTTCCTGCATTTTCAGAGGTCTTAAAACAGATATGGGAGTTATCAGATCAGGACAATGATAGCATGCTTTCACTAAGGGAGTTCTGCATTGCCCTCTATTTGATGGAGAGACACCGAGAAAAATGTCCTCTTCCTGTCGTGCTTCCTAACAGCGTGGCATCTGATCAAACTTTGCTACTAGCTACAAATCAACCTTGGACTGGATATGGTTCACCAGTTAGCCAATCAACTCCTGGTATGCTTACAAAAATAACATCCTCCCATCTGTTACCCTTTTCTGTATCTTGGAAGATCTTGTCACTTGGTTAATATATAGGATTTCTTTTGTCATTTTCAAATATTTCTTGTGGTTCACGTGTCAGTACAAGGTATGGCTATGCCCCAACCTTCTATGCCCGCCACTGTAAAGCCACAAATGCACAAACGGATACCTCAGTCTGATGACACAATTGAGGCTGTGCAACCTAAATCAAGAGTACCAGTACTGGAAAAATATCTGGTTGACCAACTCAGCAAGGAAGAACAAAGTGCACTGAACACCAAATTTCAGGAGGCCTCTGATGCAGACAAAAAGGTCTATCTTCTAATCATGTCATTATTTTCTTTTAGAACTTGAACATCTCTGACTTTAGGGCTATTTGATTGGAGAAAGTTGTGAAATATCAAATTAATTGGTAATAATTGCTAAATCTTTTATTTTGTTTATCATGTAACTTTCTTTTATTATATGCACGGAAGAATATGCTTTATCTTTGACATTCTACTAAAAGATAATTCATTGTAGCCTTTTATGGAGTAACTTTGTTTTCAATAAAATTCCTTCACTAAGAGAAGTCTGCTTGCACATGGAATTTGCAGCAAGTAGCTCACTTGTAGCTGTTTGGTTCTGTCCCACTAGTTGCAATGGGAGTTTGGCATTGAAGAACTGTAAACACTGCTTGCAGATTCAAATGATCGTGTAGAAGTAATTATTGGAGAATCCGTAAAAATATTAAATACTAGTTTAATAATTAAAAAACACTTAGGTTTAATAATGATATTGACATGATGTTGTGACTTTCTTCAACTGATATAATAATTTTGGTAATTTATGATTATGTAATATATTTCTTTATTTGGATTCAACCAAGTGATGCATGTGTGATGTCCTATTGCATTTTATTCAGTAACTTATGGAAAAATTTTAAAGTTGTCCAAACCTACTTAAATTTTAGGTCCTGATACTGTATTAATGGAGACTGATATACATCAGGCTTGAAACATAATACCTGGTAATTGGGCGAATATGAAAGAAGACATAATTTCTACAAAGGAAACCAATAATTACATCTTCAGATCAAGGCTCATGCATTGGGATTTCGATACATAGTAGATAATGAATATAAGATATTGTAGATAGTAGATAATGAATGTAAGAGATTATAGATAGTAGATAATGAATGTAAGATCGAGATTGTAGATAGTACATACGAATGTAAAATATATAATACAACTGATTGCCATGAATTAGGTTGAACTCCTGTTCCTATAGACTTATTATATATCTATACCATGTTGAAGCTGCGAACACAGATTTCATATACCATACACAGTCAGTGTTGCAGAATTCGGCCTAAGCGGCCGCCTAGGCGCTAGGCGCCCTGTAGCTGAATCGTAAACCCTCTAATCGGTCAAACTAGGCGTTACTATTCGTAGGCGGCCTAGGCGCCGATTAGGCGCCCTGTTCTGTCTCGGAGGAGACTAAACCAAACAAACAA
>JBAMIB010398258.1:0-10212 GCA_037177415.1 Kaempferia rotunda | reverse complement strand
CATCAAACAAAATTTTCAAGCACAAAAACCTAGCATCTCCATCTCTGTTTCCATTATATATAATGGCCAGGCTAGGAAGAATCCTTCCTGTAAATATGGTGGGGTCATCTAGAATAATAGAAGTATCTTCTATAATTGTTTCAAGCACTCGAAGCAATGTAATTTGAAAATCTTCTCTTCCCTGTATTCATTAAAAAACAAAATATTAGAAAACTATCTACTTTCTAAGGCTGGCATTAGATACCTTAGAAGTTGATAGAGGACAAACATTAGCACCCTCAGAATATTTCTTAACAGATTGAAACTGATTTGACAGTAGTACAATTCCTACTACAATAAGATCCATCCGCTATAATTCATAATTGGCAATTCTCCTTAGAGTTCATTGGTGAGAAACCTCAAGTAGTCAGGGCTCATTTTGTTATTATTGTAATTCTCGTAATAAAATTATACAACATATTTTTGTTACAATAAAATATAATATTAATTTGATGTTAACAGCTGTTGAGTAATAAGCATTATATACTATGATTCTATTTATTTGTTGAGAAAAAATCATAGATATATGAAGTTGTTAGGGCGTTTTCTGCATTAAAAAAAATATAGTAGAATAATTTCAATAAAACCTATCAATGAATTTCTTTTTAGTTTGGCCTTTTTCACATAGAAGGACAGAACAAAACTGGCACTAGTTTATAGGAGAAATCAAAGGCCAAATCGAGAATAAGCATGATTAGAAAAGGTTTGTACCTGAAAAGATATCTCTAAAAGTTTGATTAGATTCGTCAACTGGAGCAAGACATGATTGTTGACTACCCGATGTTTAAAGGAAGAGCTTCCAAGAAGTTGAAGAATGACTGGAAGTACATTGGCACTGCCCTTTGGGTTACCTCGGCTAGCAAGAGCAACAGTAGGTCCATGACGTTTGCCAGCCATCATCTGTTGCATATCAACGGACACAGTTTCAAGAATACCTGGAATTGTAGTAACAATTAAACACACAAATGATTCCATACACTGCTGAATAAACCCATCCTTCTCTTTTCCCAATCTATCAACTGCAGAAAGCAATTTAACATTGCCAAAAAATTGAGAAAGCCATCTACGGCTGTTTATACAAAGAAGAGCCACAAACATAAGAGTTTTCCCTCGTAAAATTTCAGTCCCTTGCTCAATTAGTGACAAAAGAACCGGCACCAAGTGTTTTTCTTCCCCCAGGGAATGCAGATTTCTGTTCATGTTCGTCAACCCTTGCATGCTTAAAATTGACATATTAAGAAGATTTAAACTAATCTGTTGCTCGCGTGGATTACCCTTAACTATAGCAGAGGCAACATCTCTGAGCGGCAATTTCTCAAACACATACTGTATGCATGACGAACAGAAACGACTAAGGCGTACTAAGCAAGATCCAGCAATAAGCCTTGTATTTTCATGTTTTCCTGTTGCTTTGTATATATAACAGAGATTTCCAATTACATCCTGACTAGCAAAACGAGATGCCCAGCCTCCTCCTTGACTGCAAATGTTTTCAATTGTTCTTAGAGCATAAAGCTGAGCTACATCATCCTCTCCCTTGCGCAAGATGGATGAGACCAGTGCAATGACAGAACTTGTAACCTGTTCAAATACTTTCCATCATAAAAGCAAGAAAGCTATAACATTGAGGAAAGTATAGCTAATTCATATAATCCTAATAGTGTACTACAATGGCAGAATTTTACAATCATTCTATCAAAACGACATAGGAAAGGATGAATTAATATTGGGCTGTACAAATAAGGAAACATAATCAACTCTTATAAATTCAATGTATAATTTGAAGCTATGAAAATGACAATAATGCAAAGCCTATGATCTTAAGTGCATGCAATAGTTTGTACCAATAGAAGCATTAATTTACAACCAACCAATCAACAAAATTGACAATGATCATTGAAAACATCAAAGAAATCAAACCTGCCAACAAGATGTAGTTTTTATCTCCTTCGATGGAGATTCAACAATATCTCCATCATTGCAATTGTCTTCATTTTTAGTAGAAATATAGAAAAGTAACTCCCCAAGAGCAGCCATAGAAAATCGTCTTACTTTGTCATGCTTGTCCCTTAAGCCATCCATCAGTGAATTTATAATACCAGAATTGGAAAGCTCAGTTTCAATAAAGGTGCAATGCCGAATCAAAAGACCCATGGCTGAAGCAATTTGAACACGCAGAGTAGATATTTTTGAAAGTCTCAGCATTTTTATAAGCGACAACATCACAGGTCCATTAATAATTATATTGGCTGCGTCACTATTTCCACTTAAAATTTCTATGTATCTAATGATATTCTGCTTCTCTAAAACATGAGAACTTCCACTTAACAAATGAATTATCTTACCATTCAGTGCATTCATTTTTTCTGCTGGCAACTTGCCATAATCACATGGAGAAATAGATTCAAAAGGAAGATTTGGAATAGCATCTGCAACTCTATCACCTTTTCTACTTGGCATCACTGGCTTTACTGCAAGATCTGATGGGTGCCAAAAAACTTCAAATAATTTAGTGGATGACCCAGCAGAATCTGAATCAGTTGCAGGTTCAGCAACTGTCTTGGCATGCTGTGTTTTCCTACTGCAGACACTAGGTGGGGTAGCAGTCAAATCATGCTGCTCCGAAGAAGTGTCTTGTTCTGGCTTCTTATGATCAACTAATTCATCATCAGCGGCAATACTTGAGTGATCCATATTCTGTTCTCTCTCTTCATTCTTTTTATCAGTATTTTCAGTTTGTAATTCAGCAGATATAATGCAAGAATTTTCAGATCCATCAGCATCATCAGTTACTTCATCTTCAGGGTTCTCATTAAAATCAAGTTCCATATCGTTATTCTCAATTTTTACTTCAGCATCATCATCACATATCTCTGTTGTTGGACGTCTATAGTTCTCTTTCTCGTTTTCTCTCTGTAAATTCAGCTTGGCCATCCTTGACATCCTAACAAGATTTAAACCCTTTGCAGTGTCAAGTTTCCCACAATGTTTTAAATTATTTTTTCTATTATTCTGTGCATTTCTAACTGGTGTTTCGATAGCTTTGTTCCCAGAATTAGAACATTCATCTTGTTTATGGGCTCTAATCTTGCTTTCTTGCCGCTTTTGAGGAGTTCTTGATTGAGAAATTTTATCACCATTTCTATCTGACAAGTATGGTTTAAGTAAGACTTGAACCATATTATTGAAGGCAGGCTGAGTAGGTAGAGGTACAGAAACAACCTTGGTTCTCCAAAAACTATGTTCACAAAGTTCAGTCCATTCCATTCGTTGAGCTGGATCTTTGACCAAAAGTGCATTGATCAGGCTCACAAATGAGTTGGATGTGTTATCTGGGAGAGCTGGTATGGGATCTGTAACAATTGACTTCACTAACTGGGTAAACTCAGTCCCTGTGAAAGGTGGCCTTCCAGTGTAGCATTCATATAGAACACACCCCAGAGCCCATAAATCAGAAGCGTAAGAGTGGATCCCTCCATCATGGAACAACTCAGGAGCCATATAACACGGAGTTCCACGCTTTGATTGAGGCAGCTAATATGCACGATGATAAAATAACATGAAAGTATTAGCTGAGAAAAATGTAAATTGATAGTGTTCCTATGATATTAACAATGCTCCAAGAGCTGAGGAACTCACCGCAGCAAAAGTATTCTTTTCAATATCAATTAATCTCCTAGCCAATCCAAAATCACAAAGCTAAAGCAGGTTATATGGGAAAAAAGTAGTTAGGCAGAAATGTGTCTCGAAATTTAGAACAAAAGAACAAAATTAGAGGAGTGTACCTTAGCAAATCCAAATTCATCCAGTAAAACGTTTGACGGCTTTAGATTGCAGTAAATTATTCCCTTCGAATGCAGAAACCTAAAAAATTTGGTGTTAGAAATTTAAACAGAGTGCTACCATAGTTGAAACAAATTTTTCGTCAAATCAGACTGACTGGAGAGCTTTCACCAAGTCAATAGCCAAATCATGGATGGAATTTTCAGGAAGTTGTCTGTCCTGCAAACGTGTCATACTACCATAAGTGCAAAAACTTCAGGAGTTCGTGAAAATAATTACAAACACAAGAAAATGAGGTGTAACAGCAGTTCATAATTATATTAAAAAAATTCCCTTAATTCTAAGAATATGTTGGTGTCGAATCTTTGGATATAGTAACATTAGTTGTTAGGATCCTTTAATTGAGAACAGAATTAGAGTTGGAAACGAGTCGAGCCAAACTCTAGCCAATCTAGACTTGAGCTCGACTCAACTTATACTGGCTTGACTCAAGCTTGAGCCTATAAAGTTGAGCTCGAGCTCAAGCTTTTTATTTTTTTTTTTTTATTTTTTTATAAATAAATTAATATATTATATATTATAAAAATATATATTATTACTGACTTCTTTGGCTTGATGAGCCACCGAGCTAGTAATAATTAGGCTCGAACTCAGCTCAATTTCTAATTAAGCTGGGCTCGAGTTGAGTTTTGATCAAGCCGCTTGCGAGCGGCTCATAAACGGTTTGACTCATTTGCACCCCTAAACAGAATCATCAAATATCCTATCAAATTCAGCAGCTGCTTCAACAAATTCATTATAGTGTTGAAGCTTTAAAACATTAGTGCAATGAACTACTCAAGCATACAAACTTTTAATAAACCGATAAAGAAAAGTAATTAGAAACCATCACTGCAGATAGGACATCAGGAAAAAAAAAATCTATTCAACTATCGGTACCAAACATGGCCTTGACAAGCACACAAAATGGAATTGATTTTGATTTTTGAATGATGAAAATAGAGAAAGCAGCTGAAGAAGTATCTTTCACTTTCATATTGGCACTTGGAATCTAACAATTCAGAAAAAATCAACCACTAAAAACATGACTTCTGTTTATAGGACGGGAGCTTGCTAGAGAGGTGAAACTACTCAAGCATCTAGCTAATCAAAATGCAATCTGGAAAAAATATCTTGGTTTGCAAGAAATAAACACACTAATGCAAAAGTCAGTTAGCCAATTATCCCCGTATTGTACATTGATCGCTAGTAGTGATAGAAATAGTATTATCTTTATTGATAACAAACTGACAGTGCATGTAAGTTACCTGCTTCAATAATGTCATGAGGTCACCACCAACACAATACTCTAGAACCAGCCAAAGGTGAGCGGAGGTTTCATACCTGAAGAAACTCAGCATAGTTCCATCAAACATTTTCATCAATTTATATATAAGGGAAAAGTGACTGAGATAAAGTCCAAAAGGCACTTTAGAATTAGAGTTTTCATAATGCAGAATAATCAAACAGAATTGCACTTGTCTTACCAAGAATAAAACCTCAGTACGTTTGGATGATTCAGAGAATGAAGCATCCGAACCTGCAGAACTCAAATAGGATAATACAGTGAATTTTGCTGAGCAGAAAAGTTACAGGAGGAAGGAAAATAACTTCGTGTGTGTGTATAAACTTTATCCTATGCATCCATGGAGTCCTGAAGCAGCCAATATAGCAGACTCAAAGAAACTCTCCTTAGCGTCAGCAAAAGAGACATATTTGTAAAATTTACCGAGGCATCTAGGAACAGAACAACACTAAAGTTCCGCAAAGTGACGTATTTGTTAAATTAACCAAAAACTGAGCGTTCAGGGTTATTTCCCCCGTAAAAAAAAATAAGCTTCGGAGTAAATATGCAAACTTCGAAATCATAGCGTCGCTTACTTCTTGAAGAATTTTCGACCTCTGGGATTTCTCCACGCTCTTTATCGCAAAATACTCAATCGTCTTCTTCTTTCTCCCTTTATAAACCAACTGCAACAATCGGAGAAAAGGAAAAGGCCGAAAAGAACACTAAAACCTCAATCTTCTTTGAGAGAAATGCGCGAGACGGAGACTGATGGATCGAGGTGTAGAGAAGCGGACTCACCGAGTGCTTTCCTTTGCCGATCACCGAGTATATGTTGTAGTTGTTCATATCGGGGTAGGGTTTCGTCGTCCTGTCGATCTTGAAGTCGAGGGTTTCGCCACGAGAGAGAGAAAGACGATTAGAGTGAGATCGGTGTGTCTGTTTGACTCAATCGATTGGGTGAAAGAGGCGGGAAAATTCCAGATCAGTGTTTTTGAATTTTGAAATATCTTCTGAATTTTTAAAATTTTTATTTTTTAAAATGAAGGTAAAATAACTGCAAACCTGTTTACTCGGCGAGAAGGGGAGGGAGGGCAGCTTCAGAGCATATTCTCACTTGTTTACCTTGGTGGAAATTGCAAATGAACTGAGGTCCCCTTTTCGCTCTAAAGAGGTCTTAAGTGGTGTAGTTTGTCCTTTCTCTTTCAGTGCAACATCAACACGATGAATGAAATGACATTTGTCTTTAAGTGACATTAATTTTTTTCTACTCATTTTTTTCGTCTTCTTGCTCGATGAAGACAAAGCAAATAGATTCCGAGAGATTTGTTTCCTTGAGCTCTTCCTCTTTTATCCTCTCCCTCTTGGCTCACCATCATAAGCAAACAAGCTCTAAAGTTTAAAAATAAAAAATTAAAAAAAAAACATATCCATGTTTCCCCAAGTGATCGAATGACTAAGTTATTTTTGATGGATTTAATAAAAGATTTAAATTTGATTTTATATTTATAGTTGATATATGTATTATTATATTAACACACATGGAGCACGCACATTTATGTTAGCCCCTGATTCAGTTAGTCTTCAATGAGTTGAAGGCCTAAAACAAGCCTAAGTGTCTTCAAAGAGCTTGCAAGATACTCTACCACAAGGAGCAGTGAGAGATTGTAAATGTAATCATGAAGCTCCTCATGGGTACTTAATTGGCAAAAGAGTGATAAATTTATTGCAATAGAACAAGAATCAATTTCTAACTGTTGCATGCTCTCAAAAAAAAAAAATCACACCTTTAATCATTTGATAGTCGACTATAAATTGACCATGTGATTTATCTTCCTTTACATAATCTAAAAACGAGTTGTAAGAGGCACATCAGATACCTTTGACAATGAAATGAACTAATACACACAAATGATCAAATAACATAGAGCAACCTAGAGAGTTTGGCACATTTGATGGGAGTTTGACACATGAGATGGCCAAAGTCATTCTTAACAACTGAATAGATAATAGATTCAGCACCGAGTTTAAGTTTCTGTTTGTTTTTGTCAATTCGACAGAATGAAATAAAATTTTGTCATAATTTTTCTTTTCAATTTTACGCAGCAAAATTTATATTTTACGTTGAGAACAATTGATCCTTTACAAAATCAATAACAAAAATTACTAGTGAATGCATTTTTTTTTCCACAAACATTATATAAAGAATAAAAAAAGTTTATTTTCATTGAACTATTCACTCCGTTCTGTATGAATTCCCTAGTGGCTCATTTCTCTATATAAAATTCTAGTCACAATAAGTGATATTTTGTTGAATCTACCTGAAAATAATGACAATAAAGATGGTTGTTGATTGATGGTTGTTGGAGATGAAACTACGATGAGCAAAAGTTGCAAACAACTCATAATTTAGGCTAAACAGAAAGGATCCCAAGGAAATTTTTAAAGGTTGTAGGGAATTATCAAGTTTAGAATAATTAACCCTCTCAAGGATTATCTTGATTAGTCAAGCTCCATATGCTTGAATTTTAAGCTCATATTTAGCTCAATAAAACACTAAATCGATTAGTGAGTTAGCCAAACTATGAGCACTAAACTCGAGCTTTGTTTTCCATATCAAATTTCCTTCAACCAACATGCTACATCCAAGCCATATCAAACATACCTCATTAAGTGCTACATCCAAGCCATATCAAACACACCTCATTAGTCATTATCTGATTTTAACATGATCATACAAGTGCATTGTCCTTGTCCTGGTCCTGCCGATAACAACTTATTCTTACCCATCTCAGTGGCACACATCATCCAAATTCATGACAAAAAACCATGAGAGTCCCACTGTAAGATGAAATTAGTCTCAGGCAATGATGAGTCGTTTTGTGATCTAATTAATCAAATCTGCAGGTAGAATATGTTAGGAGAACATGTAGGTGCCAATAAGCAATAATACAAGATAATTAGGGAATCTAAATTCTAGTGATGAGAAAGTAGGTAGCTTGTCCTTTGGCAAATCTAAATTAACTATATACTTCTTTCTTTTATACAAACAATTCTTACTTTTTTTTCCTTCTCTACTCCAACCACATTGGATGTGAGTAATCTGTATTCAGGGTAGAAGGGACCAGGCTAAACTTCTATAGTTATATGAATTCAAACTCTGACAATCCTCTAATACTAAATTGTCATTACAAGTGATACAAATATTTGTTATGCAGTACATGCATGTAATGGCAACAGCAAATTAATTTGGAATTGGGGAGAACATATCCATGTGAAGAAAGATCATAGCTCGCTTTCTAAACCCAACATTAAACAATGATTAGTGGAGAAGGGCCTAAATTGTTAATCAATGGATGAGGACGTGACATGGGGAAGCAATCAAAGTGGTGTGGATTCATGGCCCCTCCCTCCACCTAATGCTTCCTGCCTCATCAGCTTATCTAAGTGGATTGGTTCCTCATCACTACAAATCTACAATAGTTAAGAATGTGAAGGAAAAGAGACGTAGGAAATTAGATTGAACTTCGATTTTGACAACTTGAGAGTGTGAATGGTTTCTTTTGGCATGAACGACAAAGTGGTTTCTTTTGGCATGAACGACAAAGTAGCTTTACCCGTTGTTTGGGAGGAGGTGAGTGATGGGGAGGGAAAGGTAAAGAGGGAGAAGAAAAATTTATTTGAAAGGGAGTGAGTTATGAAGGAGAAGGGACAAGAAGATAAAGCTTACCCTTGCATATTCATGAATCAACACAAAATTTCTTACACAAGGAAGGTGAAGGAAAGGTAAAGAAAATTATTCCAATTTTATCCTTATTTTTTGTTTCACATACAAATTTATTTTTTTAAAAAAATATTTATATAATTTTATATATTTAATATTCATCTTCCTCCCCTTTTGTCCCACCTTCCTTCCCTCCCGCCCGCCTAGATAAGGGTAAAATAAAAATTTTACTTTCCCTACCTTGGCCTCCTTTCTCCTTACATCAATGAACCTTCCCTGACCCAATCCGAACCGAGTTTTAAACAAACACCGAGGCGATGGATGAGATAGCATCAATATTGAAGCAAAAATAAGCAGCCAATCATATCCAATTAAACAACCAATGATGCTTGTGGTCAAGTCAAAGGGTGTCATGTTATGGAGTCATGGCCAATATTGCTAGCCTAAGATTCGATGGACGAAGAGATTCTGGTTGAACCAGACTTCATGTAGTTTGATTGGCAAATCGGTTCACTTGGATTAGAAGCACATTGGTTGGGTTGCATAAGAAAGGCAAGCCACGTCCCAGGACATCTCACCAACTAAGTCCCCATCAATTTCCCTCGTTAGACGTTATATATTTGTGTAGAGCGTTCCCTCTCTTCATCTCTATCAAAAGCTGGAGTTGGCATTCTCCCGAACACCTGGTGTGCACTCACAGAGACAGAGACAGAGACAGAGAAGGAGGGTTAATGGAGAGATGGGAGAGAGCACCATCGCATCACCACCTCCATCGCACACGATCGAGGAGTCCATCCTTCTCCTCCTCCCTACTGGACGTCATCTACCGATCCATCGACGGCAACGACAACACAGATCACAGCAAAAGCAGGGGAAATGGCAAAGCAGATGGCTCGTTACCTCGCAAAAGCGCAGCACAGCTGACGTGGCATGGCCGGGACGCCGGCGCAGCGGTTTCTCGAGCGCGCAGCAACGCAGGCATGGACCATGGCCGGCACACCGTCGATTTCGTGGTCGATACTTCGGTTTCCAACATTCTGCGGCCGGACTCGCCAGCAACGGAGAAGAATAATAGAAAGAAGAACTCGCGGTGCGGATCCGTCCACAGAGGACTCCGAGGCCTTGGTAAGGGGAGGACGTCGTCGTCCTCCGCTCCGACTTCGCCGGGGGCGCGACTGGCGAGCTTCCTCGCCTCGCTCCTCGCCACCGCGAGGAGCCCCAAGAAGTCCAAAGTCGTTCCCCCCGCCACCTCTGCAGCCAGTGTCGGGGAGGATCCAGCGAGGAATTCGTCGGCGACCCCAAAGGAGAAAAAGACGGTGCGGTTCCACCCGGAGAAGGAGGC
>JBAMIB010398229.1:0-10213 GCA_037177415.1 Kaempferia rotunda | reverse complement strand
TGAATGTACTAATTTATATTATGATAATTATGTCTTTTCTTGCACAAATATAAATTTCAATAAAAAAAAAGGCTTATGGCGTGCGAAGCATTATGTTCTGAGAAGAACAGGTCCTTTTATGGTACTAATGTTTTGCTTGGTTGCCTGATCTATGGGCTTTACATTGATCTGTGAACATGCATCCAACCATGTTTCCCTTTATTAACACCAGCACATACTGTGCAATTTGCAAACCCAGCATGCTGTTACTGTAACCCATTTTCATATGAAATGATAGTGATTGCTGATTATATTTAGCTATAGATGTATCATATGTCTACTAATATTTTAGAATAAATAACACCTTGCTTCACACGGGTGATCGCCTAATTCCTTGAGCAATATAGTTACCTTGCCTCCTTGAAGTATCTAGTGCTTTTATTAAGAGCATTTGAATGATCTTCATAATTTGGCTAATCACTATCTGCACTCTTCAATTTAAACAAGGATTAAGTGGTTTGGATCTAGTTTTTTAACCTTTATTTTCAAGTGAGATACCTGAAAAGAATAGAAAATATTATGGTATGGAAGACCCTTCCCAACTCTGCATCGGCGTGAGCTTCATGCAACCTCTGCGCTTTATTTTAAAGGATTGATACCAGAAAAGAAGGGGATCCTTAGCACAACGGTAAAATTATTGTCGTGTGACCTAGAGCAGGTTCGAGTTTCGGAAACAATCTCTTGCAAAGCAAGGTAAGGTTGCGTACAATAGACCCTTCTCCGAAACCCCGCATGGGTGAGAGCTGCATACACCGGACTGCCTTTTATTTTAAAATTTTGGTACCATTGAGAGAAGTAGAGAAGCAAGGTGCTTTGGTGGTGAAATGGTAGACATGTGAGATTCAAACTTTCATGCCAATGGATGTGGCAGTTGACTATGACAATGTCAAGAAGAGAATTGGTCTTAATGAAACTAATCACAGTGCAAAATATTGGAGTTTTTTTTTCCTTTGCCATAGGTCTGTGCGATCAAGAAAATAGTCCATGTCATAGGATAGAATTAGTTAAGCAACTTGGACTAACAATCACTTTTAAGAGAAAAATTAGAATTGCTAAATATGATGATCAGAAGGAGAATGAAAAGGACATGCTATGAAGAGCAAGATGAGTGGAATAAAATGCCAAAGAAATAGGAAATACAAAATTTCATATTTGGTATAATGGAAAAGTTAAATCATAAAAATGGAGTGGGTTATGCTAGTTAAAATTATAGGGATATGTTGTGAAACCGTAGATGTGTGCTGGAGATAGAACTGTAGTATTAAAATTGGGAATAGGAGATGAGTTATTAAATGCTATATATGTTTATTCTCCTCAAATAAAATTGAGATTGAATGTTATCAACTTATGTTCTGAGAATCCTTCATAGTATTGCTATTTATTTTCGTAACAATGCATCAACTTAAGTTTTCTGAAATTTAATCAAGATATTTAAATATACTTTTCCTGTTAGAAACATAAACCCAAATTCCGAAGTATTTTAATTTTGTCAAATATGACCTTTCTAATTATCTCTAAAGTCAAGATGCTCAGAGCATCTTGCATAATTTTCAAGTTAGTAACTTCTCATGTTAGCCTCCATAATGCGCAAGATCATGTAGTAGTCCTCTAAACATGTTCTTTACCTCAAACAATGCTTGTGCAGAACAAGAAGAACGCAAGAAGGAGAAAACCTGGTTATATGAGTTTTCTGGGAGGGCCCTGCTGGCTCTGAAGGTAACGTTTTATTTATTCGTTTTTTCTGAAAGCATGCGGCCCAATTATTTCTCTTTGTACTAGGCACTGTTGTATGGTGGCCTTGTACTTCGGTTTTGGGGAGTTCCTGTTGCAACAGTTCCTCAACATCTATTACAACCGTTTGGTAAGATATTTATAGGATATTTTTATTGTTTATGAATATTAAACATTTTGTGTTCCATTATAGACTTATAGTGATGCCTGAAGTGAGTTTGTGTAACATCTTTACATTTGTTTTGCATATTTATTTTTTATTAAATTTGAGGCAGATCATATTGTACGTTGTTCTTTCATTTCTAGTTTATTTGTCTTCTGTGTTTTTGCGCTTATAAGAATTGAGACTTTTGTTAGTGAGATACAAGAACTATTGGAACTTGGAAGGCTTCTAAACAGAAATCTGTAAAATAGTGAGTTTCTTGCTGGTGAATAATTTCCAGTATTAAGTGCAATAATGAGTTTGGTGTGTAAAACTTTTGTTTTATTAAAAGAAAGGCTTAAAGCATTGTCTGCTTTTAAGATATTCAATTTCTATTGTTTTAAGAGAAAATTACTTTATTTGATCAGGAAAAAATTTCATTACTAGTAGTCCACTGGAAGTAATCAGTGATTTGGCAGACCAACCTGGTTTCTCATGTAAAAGAAATGAATTTGTGAAGTTGTTGATCTTTTTGAAATTAATTAGCAAAGAAACTATGGAAACTAGCTACCAAAAGTATGATGTGTTGTTTGCAGACTCTCCTCTTGGCTTTTGATCAGCAGAATGACCCCTTCAATGTTAGCTACAAGAGTTACACCAAAAGTAAATCAATTTTTGACTTGGCAATTTTTACAGTTCTAACTGGTAATGTGAAGTTGATACATACTTGTAGAAGGAAATCAAATACTATTAGGATATTGATGATTGATTATAACTACTCAACTACATGAGCTTGGCATAGGATTTCTATTTTATAGACCATAACAATGCAGATCTTGGAGATTTTTGAGACTGTATATTGAAATATATGTATTCATTCAATCATACATGATAGGCAAGCTAGAAAAACTGTACTTGGCTACTTGCAAAAATCCATTCTTTATGTAGCGAGTTCAAAATAATAATTTAATCAACACATTAGCAGTAGAAAACTAAGTGCTATCTGGGTATATTTGATAATTGATTGCAGCTATTAAACTTCATCGGCCTGGCATTCAGAGTTCTAGACCCAAGCATTGGAGATTAATTTTTGAGATTGTATTCATTTAATCATACATGGTAGGCGAGCTAGAGAATTATATACCTGCAAAAGTCTGTTCTTTATGCAGTGAGTTCTGAATACCTCTACTAGGATTCTTCAGCCAATCACTTCGTACCCGTGTCAGATATCAACATTCAGTCATTGACATTCAGCGGATACTCAATTTACTATTGGTCACGTTTTAAATTTCTTAAAACCTACCGGGATGGACACTCAGATACTCTTGTTGATTAATACTGAATGCTTTCACAGAAGTAACTGAGATCTTCCCATTTGATCAGATTCAATTTGAAGAATCTGAATATGACACAAGCATCAGATCCACTTGAACTAATTTGATAGATGATGAGTCGAGGGTTTTGCCTCTATTTATAGTGTAATAAATGAAATACACAAAAAACGTGTTGGAAGACCTGTGGATGTCAAAATCTAGTTTGTCTGTCCATTGACTTGTTTAATTCTACTACGACCGCATCTTGCAATTTACCATTGCTCAAAGTTGATGTCTTTTGCTGGTGTTGGCAGGCAAAGTATTGTCCTGGAAGTCTGGAAATGCTGCCACAGGCCAAATCATGGTAGATTCATTACTTGAATTGTCTGGAAATACAAAGACTCGTAGAATTTAGTTGCGGGAATTTTGTTTCCTTTGTTCTAAATGCAGGTCGGCATAATTCCATGGCTGGTTTTAACTTCTCGTGTCAGCAAATTCTTGTGGCAAAAGTTTCAAAAAACGTTTTTCAACAGTTAAACATAGGACTACCTTGACAAACCCAAGATTTTGTCTGGTATGTAGCTTATCAATCCTGTTTTTGCAGTATTACAAAATGGATTGCCTTTTTACCTTTCTTGTCTATGTGCAGATCTTTTCCTCTATTTTTTTGTGTATCATGTCTCTGAATTGGTCAATAAACTTACGAAGCTGTATACATTTCGCATCGAGGCACTTAATTTGCAGCGGCAACACTCCATGTGCTGAACTGCTTTTTCCAGGTTTATGCTATATTTTTCTGACTCCAACATGTAAAAGCTGTTTTGTACAACATTTTTTGAAAGGAGTGAGAAAGTGATTTTTCCTGACCATTTTGTCTGATAAATTGTATACTTTAGCAGTATCTGTGATAAATAATGCTTCCAGTATGTTATAGCAACCATGCTCTTGCCGAAACAATGAAGTTATCTTTATTTTCATTCTATAATTTATAGAACAAGCGTGTATTGAAGATTTCATTCAAATGTCTGGTTTAACAGAGCAAGACAGTCAGAATTGCCATTTTAGATTTCATTCAAATGTTTGGATGACCAAATTGCTTTTGGAATGATCATTTCAATCTCTACTAGTCTGACAATTTTATTTCATCCATTCGCTCATAAACAAACCATCTTTAACAACAACATCATCATCATCATCAAGACAAATATAAATGAAAATCAATCACTGAAATCTTTATTGCATTTGAATACAGTCAAACTGAGGCATCAATTAACCTATTGATGGAAATGAAAATGAATTCCATAAAAAAATATGGATGGATGGGAACGTAGGGCAATGTTGTCACATGTTCTAGTCAAATATAATTTTACACGAAGCAAATGACTTTGAAATAGTCACTAGAAATCAGCAAGAAACACACTTGATCGAAACATCATAATCTCTTTGGGCAAATATCAAAGAAGTTTTCTATTTTTATTATTAGAATCACGACGTTTTTCATTTTATTAAAATAACATTTCATTCCACTCAGCATATTTTTTATATTAAAAAAACACCTTCTTCATTTTATCAAAATAACAACTTATCCTACCTCAGCATATTTTTTAATTAGAAAAATATCTTTAATATTTTAATATGGATATTTTCTCTAGTCAATATTATTATATTATAATAACTGTGAACTATAATTGTTAAATATAAATAATTTATTTATAGTCACATTAATTAATATTATATTGTACTAATTACATAATTGTAAATGTAGTAGTTAGAATTGTAAATGCTACCACATACAATTTATTTTTATCAATATTATATTATACTAGTTACAAAATATCAATTATGAAATGATAGGTGTTACGTCCATATAAATACTATGAGATCATAATTGTTACAACACTACTGTTATAACATTGTGAAATATAAAAATATTTTTAGAAATAAAAATAGGAATGAGATATTATTTGAATAATAAATAAAATAGTATTGTTCTTTTGACAATTCTAATAAATAAAATAGTGTTGGGATTTATAGTTTTATCTGATAAGCGAATATATATATATATATATAATATCCCTAAAAAGAAGCTGAAGCACAATTCAAGCCCAAGACCAAGTTGAAGCCCAATTCGAAGCCCAATAAACTGAGCCGAGAGAGAAGCCCTTCTCACTTAGGCACGCGCATGCAACTTCCTCACGCAGATATCACGTGCCACCCTTTATTGCCGCGGCTTCCCATCACGTGCGACATATCCTTCCGGGCAAGAGAGGAAAACAACGGAGAGACCGGAGAGAGAGAGAGAGAGAGAGAGAGAGAGGAGCGGGGCATCCGGAATGGGCAACACGAAGGCACCCACAGCGACAAGGAAGACGAAGAAGAAGGGGCGGCCCTCTCTCCTGGACCTCCAGCGCCGTAGTCTACGCCTTCAGCAGCAGCAACAGCAGCAGCACGATCCTAGCCCCGATGATGATCCCCGACACCGCGACGCAGCCGCGGCGGTGGCGGACGACGACGATGACGAAGAGTCCGACGAGGGGAGGCGGGAGAAGAAGCTTCGCCTCGTACTTCGCCTCCACAACAACCCTAACACCGATTCGGCTGTATCTGGCTCCGAATCGGATGACCGCAGAAGCAGAAAGCTCGGGGCCGCCCGGAATGATGCCCAGGTACTTTGATCTCAATTCTTTTCGTCTCTCTACCTCTCTCCTATTGTAGATCTGTCTAGGAAAAATTGGGAATTTGATGGTCTGGAAAGGCGCAAACAATTTGATTTTTTTATTTGGAGGATTTTGTGGCAAATCTGATGCTGATTTGATTTCCGTGCTGTTTCGGCTTCGAATCGGAAGTGTTTGCGTGCTTCTCGGGTGGTGTATTTCTTCGGATGGAGGGATCCTTGGTTTTCGTTCTGTTTCCCTTTTTATTCTTTTCGTTTTCGTTTGAGAGGGAGAGCGAGCGTGTGGTGGTGGATTTGACTTGGTCAACCTCCTCCAGGTAGCATGTTTCTCGTATGGAAAAAAGGGATATCCTTTTCTATCTTTTCGGTTTTTTCTCTCACCTGATGATCTTTTTCCCGCTACCAATCCCCTTTTAGTTCCTGATCATGCTTTATGATTCCATTTTTACTGATATGGTCTGCGTTAATTTCCCTTATTTCAGATAGAAAAGCAGAATCCTACATCGAAAGTGACGGATCTTCCACAAGGTTTGATATTTCACTCAATCATTTATTTAGTGGTAATAGTAAATCAAAGAAAAGGAATTTTGTGGCTTTCATTATTTAAACCTTTCTCAGTGATGAATGTTTGTGTCATTAACTGCAGATTTTGGACCCACTACACCATTACCGGACAAAAAGTTGTTAGTTTTTATCTTGGATAGGTTGCAGAAGTGAGTTCTGTGCTTTCTTTGTTTGATTCTCACCAGAGCTTCCTTCTTCCCCTTCTTGGATTTTGGCCCATGTGTATGTTCTGTTCAATATGTATCTTTCCATTAGATTTATTGCTTTGTTATAACCATATCAGGAAAGATACTTATGGCGTCTTTGCGGAACCTGTTGACCCTGAGGAGGTGCGTTGTCTTTGAATATGATTACCTTCTTCAGTAGGTATCCATTGATTGCATCCTATATTGGCTGTTGTGGCAGCTTCCAGATTATCATGACATTATCAAACATCCCATGGATTTTGCTACGATAAGGAAGAAGCTTTCAGATGGAGCTTATGCCAACCTAGAGCAGTTTGAGGTAAGTTACTACAAATGCTGGATGCAGATTTTATCTGTAGACTATTATTTACCTGATCTTTCTTACCAAAATGCTCTCAGAAGCTGTGGTGTTTTATATATATCATGCCCTTACTTGGAAATTCCCCTTTAACAAAGAAACTGTACACTAATTAATAGTATGATTATCAGGAATTCTAGAAACATCAAAGGACAATGTATGTGAAGTCCTTCATCTTTTTGTCCTTTGTGCAGTGTGCGACAGAGCCTTTATCTCCTTTTCTATTCGACTTCCATGTTAACTTGGACTTAGCTTACGTTTTGTTTTTCTTTTTTCTTTTTCATTTTGCTGAGTAGCATCTGACTCAATCTGCAGCTTTCGGTTGTATATTTATTTTTCTGTCAAGACATTCCTTGTTATCCTGAAAATGAAAAGAAAGTTGCATAATGTTTTTGTTTCTATAAATTATCAATTAATAAGTTAACCTTTTTTTGTTTTTATGAATGCCATTTAATAGTTACATTACTGTAATTTTTCCTACAAAAGAGGTCATGAATTTTCCTGCCAAGGATGCTTTTACATAAACATATATAATTATGTTTTTATTTAATTCATTCCATGAAAAAGTGTAATTGGGTTTGTAGCTTATTTGCTGCAATTGGAGAAAGTTAGCATAAAGTTGTTGTCCTTGAAATACTAGCAGATTTTTTTCTTTTTTTAATGTACATTCGCCTAGACTTTTCTTGTTTATCCAATGATTGAGAACTATCATGTAGTCAGGTACCATTATGCTTTGACTTTAGAATTCGGTGCTTCACAGTAGATGAAAATGTTTTGCTAGATTTTCAGCAAAAGTCTAATATTCGAGGCTCAGATTATTTGTCTATTTTTTTCCCTCTCTACTCTCCACTTAAAAGGCTTTTCATTTAACTATTTATGTCCAAAGAAGCACTTCTAAGTTGATACAAAAATTACTTGGTGCTGAGTGAAGAGGCACCTTACCACAATTTGTGTTGGGATGTTCCTTTATTTCTCTAAAATTTCTTAACACAGGTTTAAATTTATTTTGGTTGCTACATTTGCTTCTCTTTCAATTTTCTCCATTTATTCCAAAAGTTTATTGTCTGAATTTAGGTATATATATATATATATATATATATATTTAAAAAAATCAATTAACCCCAACTGACTTTAAATCTATAATGATGAGATTTTCTTCTTTATCTCCAAGGTCATCGTGATCTTCAGGCCATACTAATCCAGACTATTTGTGATCTGTTGCACAAATCTTATCTCTTCATTGAACTCTATATTTAGCTAAATCACTCGTATTATTCAATTATTGGATCATTTCTAATTATGTAGTATAGAATGATTTCTCTCTACCCCTTACTCTTCAAATTCTAATCAATTCAAATTGTCGGATTCATTGTTTGGAACATGCTCATACCATTTTTATTTCCTCTCATAATGTTTGGAGCTGCACTTAATTTCTCCCCGAAGGTACTAATTTTGTTTACTTTATCTTTTATAGTAACCCTGTCCATCTTATGACTCCTCGCTATTACAGGAGTGACAAACAGTTTTTCTACTTGTGTCTTCCTGCGGGTGAGTTAGTAGTTTAGTTTGTTAAGTTTAAGATGAATTCTTCATCCAACATGGACCAAATACCTCTTCCACCTTTGCCATCTGGTAGCCATCAATGTTGTTTTTGTTCTTTCTTTGTTGCAGTTCCCCCTTGCCCATCTCCCATCCAAGTAAACCAAGCCTAAAATTTTTGAAGTTAGTTAGTAACTTTGGAAAAGAAAAGAGATGGTTGTTGTAATAGATGGACTACAAATTCTTGTTACTTAGAGTTTTAGGTATATTATTTATTAAGGAGATGTCATGAAATTATCATTATTAGGAAAGTATCTAGTTGAAATAGAAAGGATGTTCTCAAATTTTGTGTCATCATCGTGTGTTCCTTGGCTAAAAATAAAGTTTTGTAGAGTGTGATACAACCAACTGTAAGTGTTTAGTAGGGAGGAAGTGTTTATAGGTCAAAATGCTGAGGTGCTATTGTGGTGTTATTTGGATCATTTTTAAAAAAAATAACTTTTACTAAACAGCAATTGGTGTGATCCCAATTACATGATTAAATGAGATAAATAAGTTAGATTGTTTGTATTTTTTTAAACATTACTCACTTGATGGTGGTTATTGATATTGGATTGATATGATCGAAGTATATGTTGTAATACTGCTACTAGTATTAGAACTAGTTAGAGTGTAACTGATGCTTCCCTGTGAGTGTTGGTTTATATCAATGATTATCTTTTCAAGTCCAAGCCCTTATCCCTTTACATTAGTCTAGAAGGAAAAAGAAAATACATTGATAAAGTATTTGACATGTACTGACATAGTATTGTATAGGTTTCACATCTTTAGCATACTCAATATAAACTCAACAAGCAATCTGAATTATTCATGCTTCATAAGCTCGCTATCTTTTTCTCTAGTATCAAGGGATAGTAGAAGTGGAAATGTAATGCTTGACCTGCTAGTATTGCTTTCACAACTTAGAGATTCAAAGTTTTTTGGATCCAATCTCACCTCTTAGCACAAGGTCATTGCCTATGCCATTCCGAAGGTTATAATGTTTGTTTGATCTTTCAGTTAGCTTTGTTGCTCTGGTAGCCGTATGACACTGACGCTGGATTTAAGAGATGGATTCCTAGGGAGTAGGAAGGCAATAAAAAACTGTCAAGGAGAGGAAGAGGGCTTAACTGATATGCCCATCCCCTATGTAATATTATACAGGATTAAGGTTCTGAATGGGTTGGATGGCTCCAATTTCATCCCTATTGGCAAGGCTTTCATTGACCTTTGAGGCTGTTAGGAAGAATTCTTCCCTCCAGCTTTTGTTGTTCTCCACTTTGTTTTTTCACATGGTACAGGCATGCTTTTAATGAGCATTTTATGGATAATTTGATTTTGGCGATAAAAAAATTATGATAATAATCATAGATGTGTTTATAATATTAGATTAAGTAAGGTAAAGAAGCTTTAAAAAGAATTAAAGTAGATGAATGTGTATGCCCCATTGATGTTACTATTGAAGTTTGGTAGAATTTAGGTGATCAAGGTATAATTTGGTTACACCCTATTTGGTTGGGTTTTAAGTGATGGAATTGAATTGAATTCCATTCGGAATTGAATTCCATCTGGAATTGAATTGAATTCCTTGATTTGGAATGAGTTAGTAAATAACAGAATTGAATTGAA